>VZRL01001637.1:190750-297412 GCA_013397895.1 Origma solitaria | reverse complement strand
TATATATATATATAAAAGAATGTTTCAGTATAGTAACTTTCTGCTCTACTGAAATTTGACGTGTCCTTGAAGAAATCTTTAATTCTGACACAAGGTAAGCTAGAAGCACTCCTGCTCTTCTGCCAGCTCCTCTGGCTGCTTCTCCAAGCCTGAAGACTGCCAAGGACACAAGGCCAGGGAGCCAGTGATGTAGTGAGGTTCCCACATTTTCTACCAATCTGTCCAGAAGGCTACTGCAGAGCAAAAATACAGAGACACCCACAGGTTGGGATTTCCAGACCAGTGCCACCCCTGGCTTGTGAACAATGAAGACATTGGAGTTTCTGAGCTCCAGGCTGAAAGCAGCACCTCCAGGGTCTGCTGGAAGCTCTGACCAGTCTGGTGGCCAGCTGGATCCTCAAGGCCACCAGTGCTTCTGGGTGGCAGCTGGCCAAACACCTGCTAGTCTGTCATACAGGGTGGCCTACTAAGTCATCCAGGTTATCTGACTAGCTCCTTTGTAAGAAACTAAGATCCCTATCTGTACATGACTTTTCCACACCTACTGTTTGGTGTAGGAAGGCTTTGTAGCTATTACAGCCTCAGACTGCTTGATAAAGACAACGGTCTTTTGTTGCAAAGGTCAAAGCACAGTAAGTATCTGGTTTTCATTTCTGTTGCTGGTGGGTTTTTGAAGTATATAAAAACAATATAAAGGAAAATGCAATAAATTAATCTTTTCTCTCCCTTGCCACTTCACTGGGACTTGATTTCATACTCTGTAATGTTACTGATTTAACCGTATTCGTAGTATCGTCCTAGTGAACAAGTCTGCCCCTTAAAATTTGGGTTTTTACTTACAGTACAGCTAAAACATTCAAATAGTAAAAGATGTATTTTATATACTATGACATGTTGTATCCAGAAATCCCGACCAAATCTGTAAGAAATAGCTACCAATTAAATCTGAAGGGTAAAATCGATGAATAAACAACTGGTCATTAAATAACAGAATACTTTAGGCATTATCATATAAAATAGACCAAATAAGCATGAGAAAAGCCTTATAGACAAGCATTGCATATAAGCAAGACATAAAAAGCTTAAAAATAATAGCAAAATCATAATTTTCTGAGCACAGCCAGTAAACCAGGAGAAATAGAGTGGTTTCTTAAGCAAAATAAGCTTTGATATGAAGTAGAAGTACACTCTGAAAATGGGTAAGAAGCTGGTGAGGTGTCCAGTAATGATGAATTTAAATAAGCAATTTGGCCAGAATTTGCAGTCATCTGTGAGTAATTTATCAAATTGAGTAAAGTAGCTCAAAAGAGAAAACTGGTTAAAAACTACTGAACATTTTTGCTGTGATAAAATTCAAAGTCTCCCTCACCTTTAGTTCCTTTTCGTCTAAATCCACAAAATCCATGAGAACATTGATTCAATCAATGAGAACAGTATACTGCCTAGGTGACAGCTGATCACAGACTACATTTCCCTCCAAAATGTTCCTTAATAAAGACTGTAAAAGGCTTTCTTCTTTCCTGAGCAATCAAAACAAACACAAAATACAACTACTATAGCATTGTGCATGTTCACATAGAGACAGCAGCCTCCTCACACCTGCTGAAAAGTATGATCAGGGCATGAGATGAGGTACACTTGCTTATCCCATAAGTCATACAGTCTCCTGTTCTCAGCAGCCTATGCATAGCCTGTATCATAACACAGTCTTCACGTAATAACCATCCAAAATTAAAAAAACACCCCAACAAGAAGCAGTGGTCTCTTCATTGCTTCTCCCACCCTATACTCTACAGACACTGAAAAGGAATTTCTAGACTGCTTTTGGATGAAATTCATATACTGTATTCAGACTGGTTGGGTTCAAAATATAAGTATTTTCAATTCTAGCCTTACTGGTGAGAAGAAATTTTGGAATGGTTTAGATAAGAAGGGGGTTTTAAGCATCATTTAGTCGAATTCCATGGAAATGAGCAGGGACATCTGCATCTAGATCAGGTTACTCTAACACCCATCCAATGCTGCAGAAGAGTAAGTTCTAGCTAGTTATAAAAGAACTCACTCTGCAAGACAGGTGTGAATAGCTTTTGTACCTTATCACTGTCCTGTGATCAGCAAAAGCATATTTATTGCTATGAATCGTAGAGTCCAAGGCCATCACAAAGACCCCTACTGCATCTCTAATTACAACACACTTTTATTTATACCACAAGGGTTATCATCCTTAGCATGCATGCTTACCTGGAACATGACTGTAAAAAGCAACTTATTTCAAATATTTAAATACTGGGTCCCTTCTTTTCTATTTGTAGTTTAGCCCTCATAAATATGCTTTCACCCAAACACAAAAAACCTGTAATTTCTGGCATCCTGCATTTAAGACAATGCAACCTTTTGCTATCCCTCTGTAATGCATCTCACAAAAAAACCCTTATTCCCCAATTCCCAACATAAGCAGACTTTGCTCCAATTTGTAAAGCTCCCAACTTTCCACTAAATTTCTCAAATGCAGCTTCTGGAAAGGGAATACCATCATCCTTTTACTGTTTATCCAGCTCATGTAACAATTCCTAAAAAGATCCCAAAATTGAACCCTTAAAATTAAAGCTTTCTACATGCTAAAACCAAAATGTTGATGGCCTGCCCAGCATGGAAAAGTATGAAAAACGTGTCTCCACTTTGTGAATCCCATGGATGCCTTAGTGGCTGTACCTCTCCTCAAAATACAGAACATCAAGGTGAACAAAGAACATACTGACATATTCAAAGTATTTAGTTTAACACAGCCAAATGACTAAAAATACCAAAGTTCGAGAATATTTCACTTATCAGCACAACAAAATGGCATTGCTCAGTATGTCATGGATAAAATATGTTGTAAGATTAAGACAAAATTAATTTTCCTACTTTAAAAAACCCAACAAAAACCACCCACTTTACAACTCTGAGGACAGAATACTGAAAAGGCCCTAAAGACCAGTAATTAAAAGACTTTTATTCATTTTGCTGAAGAAAGCATTTAGATTACTGAATCCATGTAAAACTGATAGAAGAGTATCATAGTGAGACAGAACTCACATTTGCACTAAGAAATATAGTTTCCTGCTCCGAAAAAAATGTATCATGAATTACTTCTTCATCCCAGAACAAGTTTAAAAAAACTTTTACTGACTTAACCTGGTTTGACAATAGCAATTCTTGCAATGATTTAAAAGAAAGTAAATATATATATATACACACACACACACATATATATATATATATAAATACTTCTTCTGAAACACATACATGCTACTACATATATCCAGATACTATTTCAAGGAAAGTAAGCTATACTAATGCAATCTATATTGCAGCAGAGAATAAAAGATGTATGCATGATGTAGCACCCCTCAACAGCTACTTACAAAATGTTGTATTTGAAATGCAGCAAATGCAATAAAGAAGTAGAAATTAATACAATCTTAACTCATGGGTACATAGATCATGAGGTAATTCTATTAAAATTTGAATAGAATTCTGTCAAAATGAACAAACTTCCTGCATCGTTCTGGTTAAGTGAATTAAACTTTTCTTGATATATTTTCACTTGAGGCTCAAGAATCCATTACAAATGTCTAAACCAAGACTGGATAACATATGTCTTGTGGCTTTTTCATATTATCATTTTAATTTTAAAAATATCTCAAGAGGTAAAAAAGCACTGAAGATGAAAGTATTTCTATTAAGAGAAAAAAGAAAGAAACCCCACACAATCTAATTAGCTGAGAAACCAGAGCTTTGTTAAAAGTTGTAAATATAATAAAGATTATCGCTCAGCCACAGAAAAAAATCTCCCAGCATGCCTTTCAAGAAAGATATTTAAATTCACCCAAAGATAAATTACTGTTTGCAAGAATAACTATGAAAGTTAATAGAGAGCATTGGCAAGCGTTGTCCTCATAATAAGCCAGCAAAGTACCACAGATGAATTAATACAAAGTGTTACGGCATTAGAGACTACGGCTCTCCCAAAACACAGCTCAATCACATACAGAAAATTAACAGAGGAAAGGCATAGCCAAGACTCTGAAGAAACAGAGTCCACAAGTTAATACGCAAACCCTTGTTATGTTTTGGCATTAGTGAGTACTCAAAACTCAAGTTCAACAAAAGTACTCTTCCCCATTTGACTCCTCTTAAGATCTCCCCGTATGGCAACTCATATGCTAAGTCCTCTTCATCTGAATCTGTATGGACTTGCTGAGCCATGCACACAGGAATAAAGCAAGAGAACTTCAGCAATCTCACACCTGACCTAAAAGCTTTATTATAAGAACTCCAGTGCACTCTTCCAGATTTTCCTACGAAAAGTTAAGATGGAAATAAATGTCACAAAAAACCACTCTTTAACTCTGTATGGTTTGAATTTTCGCAAAGCTTAGTTAGCGCAGATCAAGTGTGCCACTTGGTGTCTCAGATGCTTTTAGACCGTGCCTTAGGCAATGAAAAATAATATATTTTATTAATCACCTCAGCAATGGGATCTTGGTTATGAAGTCAGGGAGCTGCCAACAGTCTCTGGGAATGGTTCAGTGACAAGTGTTCATGGATAGGAAAACCTCTGCAATTAGTAGAGGTTGTCCATCTTTTGATTTCTTTGGAGCTCAAAGATGAACTCCTGAAGAAAGCTACTGTCTGAGAAACGATACCGAAAGGATAGCCAAGAGGCTGGACTACATGATGGTTCTCAGGGGCCTGAAAATTGCTACAAGGTACATGAATAGATATGTGAATGAACTAGAACAATGTGTTATTGTTTATGCTGTATTCACACATTTACATTCCAGCACATATTTTCAAAAACTCCGGCTGCATTCACTATGTTAACACTCAGTGTGGCAACCAGTGGAGTTGTTAGTGAGAGCAGCCTGGAAGAGCTACATCTTGTGATTTGAAAAGAGTATATATTTATCCCAAGGAATCAAGAATGCCTCCTTTCAAGGCTGAACTGAATTGATTGTGTGGGAAAAGTTCCCTAGAGATGAACAAAAATGCCTTCGTGTCATGGAATTACTAATAGCCTACTGGCATATATGACAATGAATCCTGAAAGTATAGCAATGGGTAAATGAAAGGAGCATCTCAGAATGAAACCCCAGGCAAGCCTGGTGTAAATTGTGAAGAGTAAGCTCAGTGCTGGGAAAAGCCCCTACTTACCATACCTATTTAGAAATCGACATTTTGCCAGGCAAAGAGCCTAGGTGCTCTGTGCCCAGAGCTGTTAGAGCACCTGCAGAGGCTGTGTGGAGCACGTGAAGATAGAGAAAGGCATCATTCCAGAAATGCAGAATTAAAATCCTGTAGTGGAAGCTGAACACATTAAATCACGTACTTTCTGGTTTCTAGAGTCTTTGTATCAGCTATTCTCTACATCCTCAAAAACTACAGAGCACCAATGAATAATCTTAACCCCATGTTAGTGAAGCTTTTATTCATTATTTCCTTGGTCTTCAAAGCAACAGATTTCCTGGCAGACCCTTAATTCAGAGGCCTAATCCTTCTTTCCATTTATGTGAATTCTTCGAGGAGATACTTCTGAATACAGAATGCTCTAATTACCCTTTTCATTGCCCTTACATCATCCACCCATTTCTCCGCTGCTCAGCACAGACTGGTTCACACTCTTGAAGTATTCTCCCAGAAAGGCAGATCTTAGTAAAGGTATGGAGAACTGAAAAGCAGAGAATGCAAGAATAGCAAAGGACCAGCTTGTAAAAAGGCTGTATTTAAAAGGTTATGAAAGAGCAAGGATCAGCAATACAAGAGGAAGATGGATAAAGGCAGGGCTTATGCCTTACGAAATTCTGAGCTCATATTCTGCTCTTACAAGTTCATTATGCAGTTTGGGGCAAAATGCTTAACACTTACCCACACCTGAAGTTATCCTGTGACTTGCCTGCGTAAAGCCACTATTGTTACAGTTCACAGGCAACTATAGAAACAACCCAGTCACTTCATCAAGCTTTGAAGAAGGTCCAAACTACCCTGCCCTCCCCAGATTCAGAAAGTCTTTATACTGACAAACACAACACTATCACTGATATCTTTCTTCTTTAAACCAAGAATTTCACCAATAATAATAAAGGATATGTCTGTGGGACCTAATCTTCTAAAAGCCAGTGACTTCCAATGCTCTTCTTCTCATGCAACAGGTATGCCGAACCACACACAACTCAGTGTATGAATTGTATATGAAAACCAGAGGCTGAGTGCACATTTGTAAAATGCTGTTAGCCAGAACACTGAGCATCATATGTGAGCCCACCTCTCCCTCCCAGTATGGGGATCATGCAACTAGCAAAACACAAGCTTTCTGTGTTCCAGGAGGAAGGTACACACTGATGGTGTGGCTTCAGACTCTGATATTTGTCCCTGCCCTTCAGAGAAATCACAGGCGTGTATGAGGGGAAAAAATTAATTAAGTCTCTTTCTTAAGAGCACAAAAATAAATCCTACCGGATGATTTCCACCAGACTTGTTAACGTCTGTGCAGGAAATCTGGCAGACTGTTGATCACTCTTAGGACGTGACCAGCTACGCAGAACCATCAAATCTCGGATCTTAAAACCTCCAGAGAGGAGCCAAACAGGTGCTCCAGGGATTTTTTTGGCCTAAAAAAACTGGGGAAGTATTTGGTACTCATATGCCAGAAGCAGAAAACACTGCTCCTACATTTCTCAACTTACTTTAAAAGTAAAAATATTGCAGGCATCCTCACTGAAAAAAAAAATAAAACCCACATATAAATGTGATCTGCCAACAGTATTTCACAACCAAAATTCTATCCAAATTCTGTGTTTTAGAATATTCAGGTTAACTGAAACAAAAAGTACTGCAATTATAGCAAGTTGGTGTTCCATAATATTAATTATTATAACGACATTCAAATGATAACACAGACACAAGGAAAATTATTCTTTCTTCAGTAATTTGGTATTCTTAGACTTCACCACTTCTGACCTGCACAAATTGTATGTTCCTACATTTAGAGAAGACATTAAAAGAAAGTATCTCCCTTACTTTTCTTCCACAGCGGATAAAGCTTGCACTTGAACAATAACAAGAAACAGCTGGAATCAGTTCAAGCAGTAACTTGGGCTGCAAACAGAGAAAATGAAGCTTCTTATACATTGAGCAATTCCTGTTGCAATTTTAATAAATACTTTAATTAGGAGGGGAAAGCCACCAGCATCTCAGCTACTGTATGAGGCTATTACATTCTTCCTGTTTTGTACACTATAAAAGTATTTGGAAATCAATATGACTCAAGCAGCACACAAAGTACTGAAAATAGAAGCAGCAGTGGCTCAGCAGGATACAGCATCCTTGAACTTTCCAACGAGAACAGTTAAGAAAGAATAATTCCTGTAAAATATTGCACTTTCATCTGAACAATAACTTCTTTTACAGAGTTTCCAGAACATTTTTATAATTATCATTATAAAATGGCATTGGGGAAAGCAGTATTCCACTTGGTCAGCATAAGGGGAACAATTCTAGAAAAAGACTACACATAACAGAACCTGCTGAACCTCATCCCCTGTTGAAGATTACTGTCCTTCTGTAAATCACGAGACACATTATAAAAGTGCAAAATTCTTCATCAAAATGCAATTCATTAAGGAAATGTTGATTGTTTTTCTCACTCCCTTATTCTTTCATTTAATTTGGGGAAAATTTTCTGCTCCCAGAGTATTTTACTTTTACTTCACAATGCCAAATGCCTAAGTAAAGTTGTCCTTTTAGGGCCATCCCTACTGTCCTGGCTACATTTCTATATCACTCAGTCTTCTCTGATTCTCACAAGACACGGTCACTACATTTCAGCATGTCAGTCATAGACTAAAATTCGTCTGTATTAAAAAGTTTCCATCAAGAAGATTTGATTCGTCATTATAGCACCATAATGCACCATGAGGCTTGGAGGAAGATGAAAATCCCAGAGCCTGAGTTTACTCAGTGGAGGCCTGAGAGCTGTTGGGTTGTAAAGAAAGAGTAAAGATCCACACAGAAAGGGACACTCAGGCTTGCTGAGGCAGGAACGGCATTGTATTTATGAAATACTGCTCCTAGTGCTTTATCCCATGAACTTGGATGCTTTCCTTAGCAGACAGATTGCAGCCAAAGGCTGCTGCCATCACCCATGCACCTCTCCAGCTACTCAGAGCAATCACAATGGGGATTCCAAAGGAATTCAGAAACAGAAATTTTTTCACACTTCGGCGACGGACACTTCTAGTAGGAGTTCTTGGCTCTCCATTTTCATTTTATCACATTACTTATAGCCCTTCTCATAAAACATTCTTAGAAAGGTCGTCAGTGTCCAAGAAAAAGTTAAATGAAAACAGACAACAATCATTCATTCTACACAGGTAAGCTCCTTTGGATTTGCACCCTATTGTATCTTTTATCTCCAAAACTAAAGAGGTATCCTGTTCAAGAAAAAGTAGCAACAGTATCTGCTATTTATCTGCTCAGTCTGCTTCAGCTTCTTTAACATCACCCCATAAAGTTAAATTATAGTTTTGCCCTCTAGCCTCAGTTCAGATTTAAATAAAACAAAATACCTCATTAGAATCACAGGACCTACAACATGCTGAAGAGCACAGTAAAAGCTAATTTAAGTGCTAGAAATTAGGTGAAAAAGTGATCTTGAGTTGTATGGATAGTAAAGAAAGGCTTTATTTCTGAACATAAGAGCTTCAAAAAGGTAAATTTTTCTTAACAATCCAGCTTTTAATATCCAGCTTTGTATATCATGTCGATATACAAAATACCAAGAATAAAGAATACAAAGAAATGCTAAGAATAAAAAAAGGAAACCATTCAGAGGACATAGGATATATTTTTAAAACTAGAATAACTGGGCTATATTTGTAGTTCACTTTCCTCTCAGCAAGATGGTAGGGCAAATCTGAAACACTGATTGTACACTTATGCTTAAGCATTCCCTGAACATTATGATATCCATGGCATACATATGTGCTAACATGTCTTTATGTTTATCTTGTAAGATGAGTTCTTTTAACACTATTGTTCACAAATGTCACTTCTGTAAAATTGCCAGCCTCACACACAGCCTGTTTTCCTAAGATAAAAATAACTTCTTTTGTCTATACTTGAAGGAAACAATTTCAATCACATTTCAGTTAAATAGCTTGACTTCTTTGTTTAGACTCCTTTTTCAATATATTTCAAGTGGACTTTACATACTGATCCATTTGTTAAAGATCAAAAAAACCCTAAATAACAAAACAGTCACCTATTACTGTTCATTCATTCAGGAATTTCAGAGATAAAAACTGAATCTCTGTAAGTCTGATGAGTCAAAACAGGTTCTCACACAACTACAATTTTGTGAAGAGAGCTGTTACTCAAAGACAATTTATTCTGAAAATATAACAAAACCATGGTGTACTTTCAGAAGATCATTTTAAAAGGTGCACAAAATGTGCAAGCACTCAGAAGATGCAGTTTCTGTTGCTGCAATACTATTTTATATTAACTATTAACAGTAGTTGAAATCACTTCAACAGTAGTTTCCATCATTCTAACAGGACAGCTAACAAACAAGTTTTATCAAAGTATGTATCTGTTTAATATTGTCATTTGTTTCAACAATTCAGGTGACCCTAGAGTGCTTTGCAGTATATGCATTTAGCATCAAAGACTCCCTTCTTTTCAGGAATGGAGGTAATCTTACCATCAAACAAGATATACCAACAAGAGAAAAAAAAAAAAGAACCAACCAACAAACCAAAGCAAAACCACAAGCAAAATAAACCCAGAAAGCATAAGTCATTTGTCTTGTTAGTCCACTGAAGTGATCAATGGATGAACTTCGTTTAAGAAAACACAAACATCTATCCCCCACGCAATTTTGAGGCAGATGCAATAGTTTTTTATCTTCTGACACTGGTTGCTCCAACTCGACCCAGTATATAAATCCGACCATTTTCAAATGAGTAGTTCCATGAAAGGAAAGAGAAGTATCACAGGTGCAACTTCTACTACATGTAAAGGGTCTGTTAGATTAGAGCTGCCACACACTAACATGTAAGTTAACAACAGTGAAATCTTACCGAAATAGTTCATGACTTGAAAGGCAAATCTTGCCATTTTTTAAAAACATACCAGGAAAACAACCAAAATATCTGAGAATTTGTATGGCAAAGGAAACACACCTTTCATACTGCTGAGTGAGTATGTAATTTTCTTGGAGAAGTAAAGAAAACAAAACAAAGCTTGAAAAGCTAATGAACTAATAACAATTAAGCATGATTCTTAATAGGCTGTGCACCTATGTGCACACACTTGTGTGGTCCAGGTAAAACTGAGGCATTTATGACTTCTCTTTCTTACGCAGACTCTCTTTGTCAAATGGTATATAAACTCATTCCTGCAGCTTTTCATCTAGTCAAGGATTTACAGAATGCTCTACATCCTGCTCTCAAGATTAGCAGGGAAGAAATTACCTTTGATACCTCTGCTCTTTTTTTCCAAAGTAAACAAGTAAGAGATTCAGATTGCTAGGGGATGAGAAGACAAACACTGACTACAGAGATGACACAAGGTTTACTACCTTGTAAAGCACAGAATAAGAGCAGGAACACAGCTATTAAATTACTGGAACACTGCAAACCACAGCAGAGGGTACCAGTAAGACCTCATCAGAACTGAGACAGGCAAATCAGGCGATCTATTTGCAAAAAATATGATTCAAGTTGGCAGAAGAACAGGAAAAGGATGCTACGAATTTCTGGGAATGGAAAGCTTATTTATATTAGCAACAAAAGTAGCCTGGCTTGCATAAGGATTGCAATACAATGACAATTAGGGAACAAAATTTAAATGTCAGAGGAAGCATTAAAGCAAAGTCTTAAGATGAAAGATAACTCTTAAACATACAAAAAACAATGAAGGTAGACATTGAAAAGTGACCGAATAAAAACGTTCCTTGTTCTCAGAGCATAGATACTGGTCAAAAACTTAGTTGCAATAGCAAAGGCAAACCACCCAAGTACAGTAAAGATGCACATAATGATCACACAGCTCAAGATGTCTTTCAGTTTCATTTGACACCTATTAATTTTTCCCGTTAGATGACACTTTGTTTTCAATATAGAATCCTTAAATGGTATGGCTTGGAAGGGACCCTAAGATTACCTAGTTCCAACTCCCCCACCATGGGAAGGAACACCTCCCACTACCCCAGGCTGCTCAAAGTGCCACACAAATTGACCCTGAGCACCTCCAGAGATAGTGTATTCACCTGTGCCAGTGCCTCAACACTATAACAGTGAAGAACTTCTCCATAATATCTTACATGAATCTACCCTCGTTCCATTTAAAACAATCCCCTCTTGTCCTTTCCCTACATACCTTTGTAAAAAGTCCTTCTCTGTCCTTCTCTCTTATAGGCCCCGTTTGGGTACTGGAAGGCTGCAATAAGGTCTCCCTGGAGCCTTCTCTCTTCCAGGCTGAACAGCTCCACCTCTCTCAACCTTTCTTTATCTTTATAGGAGAGAGGCTCCAGTCGTATGACAACTTTTGTGACCCTCCTCTGGACTCACTCCAACAGGTCCATGTCCTTCCTGTGCTGGGAACCCCAGAGCTGCTGCAGCACTGCAGGTGGGGTCTCACCAGAGCAGAGCAGAAGGGCAGATTCCCCTCCCTCCACCTGCTGGCCTCGCTGATTTTGATGCCGCCCAGGACACAGCTGATTTTTCTGGGCTGTGTCCAGCTTCTCATCCACCAGCACCCCCAAGTCCTTCATCTCTGGGCTGCCCTCAACCCATCTTCTGTCCAGCCTGTATTTGTGCTAAGGTATTTATATGTCAAAGTATTTATATGCCAAAGTAGATTCCCATAATTAGCATAAACATTCAAATATGTAGCCCTACCAGTTGCAGCAGTAAACACACTAAAGCACCTTGGCCTTAATTGCTACAGTATATTATTTTGCTATGAAAATAATTAAATGCTATGCTAGTAGCCCCTAAGATGAAAAGAATTTATTTCAGTATATTATTTAGTAACTCTTGAATCTGATTACAAAACCAGAATAACAGTAACAAAAATAACACGTCTTGAATAACTGGGAGCAGGGGGGGAAAAAATCTGACTTTGGTAATGAATTTTAAAATGTGAGTTGTTAATTTTTTAAACATAGATAATGAGAAAAGGTTAGACAGATCTACTAAGCAACCCTGAAAAACATGCCAAAGTCTCCAGAAGATTCCCTTTCAGACTAGGTTTCAGAACATATATCCATTAGCAATGAGAAGTGTTATTGCAACATATGAACTATTTTAGATCTAATGAATCAGCAGGAGTAATACATATGCTGTTGATACGCCAGCCAACACCTCTCCTTTGGGAACGGCACAGTTCATACAAAAAGTTGAACAACTCCTTAAAATATCCACTCTCGAGTAAAACTTTGAGAACCAAAAAATAAGGTATTGTTCAAAATGGCAAGGCTTCACAAAATGAAACCACAAGCATAGCAGCTGTCATAATAGAAACTCATATGAAGTCTTTTTGCTGTCAGTTTCTGTGAAGAAATACAAACTTTCAAGACCAAGATTTGGATAATAACCTTGTGGGTCCTCTTAGGCATTCCTGTCTCTCCAATTCCTGCATATATTCCCTGCTCTGTAATAATGGTATTACTCTTTCTCTCACACTTGTGACCACAGTAGCCGGTAATGCAAATAATTTCCATAAACCAAGGGTTTGAGTTGTCACTGTGATCATTCAATTTTTGGGACTATCCTACAGGTTCTGAATTCTACTATTCAGCAACTCTAAAAAACAAACTTATATCAACTTGCTTCTGAAAGAAGTAAAAAATCTTTGCAACACCATTACTAATGAACAACTGGAAAGCGTGCAGCTTCTCTGTTTTGTGGACATTTTTTACTGGAAAAGTATTTAACCTACGTGCTGCTACTGGAAGTGATGCAAGGGACTGCAACAGCAACCTCTGTAGAAGAGAGCAAGCATTCCTGCCTGCCAGAAGAACCCAACTCCTTGTCCAGGAGCAGAACTCAGCTGACTGGCCTTGGCACAGTATACAGCAAGGTCGCAATAACCCCAGTGCCAGCAGCAACAGGCAGCAGCACCAGGTGTGACAGCCCCTCCAGAGGCAGCAGGCTGTGCTTTACTGACTTGCTATAAGAATGCTGTGTTTTCAGAAACAGCAATAAAAG
This sequence comes from Origma solitaria, assembly GCA_013397895.1. NCBI lineage: Eukaryota > Metazoa > Chordata > Aves > Passeriformes > Acanthizidae > Origma > Origma solitaria. The sequence continues at coordinate 284,156 of VZRL01001637.1, read as the reverse complement.
CTCTTGTGACAGCAGAATCACAGGTTAAGATCTGACAACGGACTCAAGCTGAAAGAGAGGAACCCAGGACAATGCTGTTCTCGAGTTACTTTGATGACAAATATGTGGAAGCCAAAGACTCATAGAAAACAGAAAAGAAAACAGAGCACTGATCACTCCAAAAGCCAAAATTCCAGTCTGCTTCAGAATTAGCCTACACTAATTAGCCAACACCGGTCCATAAATATTCACCATCAAATACACTTAAGTAAAGAAAGACAGAATTTCTCTTCACCTTTGTAGGGAAAGTGTGTAACTCCATCCTGATGGGACGTCCAACAGCAATGTATAATAAAAGAGTTACCAAGAATTAAAGAGACAAAGATCTGATTTTTAAGACATATATTGCTCTGAGAGACGGACTAGTGAGACTCCATTTTACGAATTAAAAATGCAGAATAGTAGAGTGAGGATAACTCTATTCAACATTGCTTTAAATGCTTCATATGGCCTTTCAGGCTAGTGTTTTCATAGCCTTTAATGAAAGAACATAAAGACTGAAGAGAAAAACACCTCTTATTAACCTTCAAAAAACCTGAATTGCATCATTCACGGCATTCAGGGCTTATGAAAAGTCAGAACCTGAAAGCTGTTACTAATGATAAATTATGAGTTATAAACCAGCACACCTAGATATTTTGTGGAAAAGAAAAGTATATTCAATCCCAAATTTCAGAACTCATCTGGAACTAAAAATGGACCAGAGGCATATATGTGTCATTTTGTTTGCTTGCGTTATATTTTAATGATTTACTTATTTTAAATCTGTTTTGCATGTCAACAAAAGCTTGAGGGGTGGGGGAAGATTTCCAGTAACTGAGTTTATTTTTGCAATAAATACCATCTTTATTCTTAACACAATTTTACTCATATAACAATGCCATTTTTTCTTTAGCCTCCCCTCAACACTAGTCTCTAAAGTGATTATAGCTAGATAACAAGCTTAAAGGATAGGAAATTCAGAGTTTGTAAGAGGGGAACAAAAATAAGGCTATTTGGTTTTTCAGTAAAAGGATGGTATTCAGAGACCTTTTCCATGTAAAAAAATGAGCTATTTTATATCCTCACATAATCCTGTGTTCATGGCTACGGACAAGGCAACATGATAACTATTAGGCAGTGTAGCACCTTACTATAATTGTAATGAAAACTCCAAATACAATTACATTTCATTCTTATCCAGACTAAGTTAACCAGTACTTAATAGTGTGCATTACCCACCCACATGGGGTGCTAAAGGGATCTTTTTCAACAGAAGCTTCTGATGAGGACTCAGACAGAATAATATTTACACTGACATCTCAGACATTTGACTGCTACAAACATGAGTGGTTAAAACTGACATGTGCCTTGTAACCACCATTTCATGCGTATCAGCTCTCCATGGAAAAACATCTTGGAAAGTTAATACAGTGCTGCACACAAGTGAAGTCAATTGCATATGACTTTTACTGGGACTAACAAATCTGTATCACTGCTTTTGCTTTAGACTTACAATACATTTGAAGAGCAATCCAGACAAGATACACTAGCAATTTCCATCTTCCCTGCTTTTTCCCTCTCTCATATAGTATGGATAAAATGCAAACATTTCATCACTTTTATTTTTCCAAGGTGCCTGCCATAGAGCATCATTTACTCACAGCGGACAAGATCTGCACATGATGCAGAAAATACTAGATATTCTGGAAACTCTTGGGTTGGCTCTGCTTATTATTTTTAATGACAATTTCTTACAAGAATGGTAGATTTACATGTAGATGTATTCAGCCTTTTTCATATGTTTCTTTAGGAATTAGGATCTAAAACAGAACCCAAGGAATTCAAATGTTCCTAGGGGAAAAAAAATAAAAAGAAGCTGTATTCTTCTCCATAAGCTCTGGCCCCAAGACTAAAGAGCCATCCTTGCTCCCATAAAAATGAATGAAGAATTCTCTGATCTTCCTAAGCCAGCTTTTGTTCTTTTCAGAGACTTTCCAGTGAAAGATTTTCATTATGGCCCTCTTTCCTGAAACTTTTTCATTTTCTCCTTGGAAAAAAAAAAAGTCTTAAGATTTTTTTTTCTCAATAGAAGAGTGACCTCTGCAGTCAGACTCTTCAGAGCCTTTAATGCTGTTCTTTAATCTCTTTTTCAGTGTCACAGATTTTGGGAGGTAGGGGTGAGGGGATGGAGAAGAGCGGAAATAGGAAGAAAAACATAAAAAACAATCAACCTCTCAGAGCTCTGATATCAAGCATTTCAAATGCAGATAGTTCCCCCCTCCTTTTCTTTTGCTACAGGATGAAAAATGGTTCCAGATTTTGAGGAAACAAAAAACAAAGCCATTGCCAACAAAGGAAACACGCCACCAGTACCGTAAGAAATTTAATGCTGAAATGTTCAGAGGTGACCCCTTTCTGTAGAAAAGGATCCTGAACCTACTGCAGACCACAAATTGAATCAACAGTGGAATGATGCTGCCCTCTCTAGTGCATTAACAGAAGTGCTTTATACAAAGGCAAAGAGGTTTTTTGTTTGGGGTTTTTCTTTGTAAAGAAATATCATCAGCTGTGTCTGATTTCACTTCAAATGCAGACAAACTCAAATGAGTTCAGAGAAAAGCAGCAGCATGAAGTAACATTAAAAGAACATGATGAACTAAAAAAACTGAAAAAATAATCTATTTATAACAAAAGAATTGATCAAGGCCATATACTTCACAATTTGATACATTCAGAAGACTGTTAAAAAAGACATCTGTGCTCCATGGCATTTTTCATGGTAAAACTACTAAACAGACCAAATTGCAGTCAAGAGAGATTTAGTGTTAATATACACAGAGCTGGAAAGAAAAGTTAGCCCCAGCAGAATGTTCAGAAGAAACTTAAGAATCTCTGCCACTGGGAAATGTAAACAACAATTAAGAATTATTTCCTGAAGAATACATAAGCATGAATTTGCATGAATATGCTTTCATTCTCCAGCTAGTCACTTCCACCGTAAATTCAAAAAGACAAACGCAGGTATAAGTGAGGCCAATGATTACTTCCTACTTGCCACCTTCTCTATTTCACTGAGAGAAGTGTGCAAATGTAGGCAGCTTCCAGAACAACTGAGGCAGTTACTATAGGTATTTATAGATGCAGCCCAAAGAGTCTACTTTGCTGCTTTGCACCACTTCACACCAGACCACTGCATGTTGCAACCAAAACATGTGCAGTCACCTATTCTGTATCTAAAGAAACAATTATCAGGAAACTTTCTGAAGTGATGAAGAATTAATGCAAATTCAGCAACACTGCAGGATCCCGTTTTTCTTGTCCTTCCTTACACTATTCCATCTAAGCACACAATACAACAAGCCTTTACAGATTCAGAGAGTAGGTGAGATGAAAAGTATTTTGAAGAACATACAGTTCAAACAGCCTGCTCAAGGCCTTACACTGTCAAAAATGGACTGATCTGTGTTCAACAACAAGAAGTTTGGTCACTCCCAGCCTGATGGAAGGTCTGGATCTGCCATAAGGGAACAGCAAATGAATGTTTGCTGAATAAATTAACAACTTAGCTAATAAATTATGAATTATTTATTAATATGCCTTATGAAGAACTGAGTCATTATGAGAAATTTCTTTCTTTTCCCCAAATCAGTATGCATTTTCGTATGTACCATAATTGCAGGCTGCATTTGATTAAATAAATGACCAGTAGCTAAAAGAAAAGAAACCAAACTACACTGTTGCAACTACATAGTAACAGAAAGCAATTCAACAATACATTTTTTTACATTGCAACAAATGCAATGAAAAAGCAGCATCACAAAGAGTTGTCATCACAAACTGTTTTTCAACATCAAGATCATTCCAATACTATAATCACCATCTAAACTTATGCAGCCCGTTTTGCAAGCAGAGGAAGGTGCAATGTATGAGCTGATCATAAAATAAAAGCAGTAGCTAGGCATTTGCTCATGGTCACGTTTACCACACATAGTACACAGGCCACAGAAAACAGTACAGAATTAAAAAAAAAAGACCCTAAAGGCTTTTCTGGTGGTAACTGAGTGGAAGTAGAAGAACTGTCTTATACTTTCACTATTTCTTGAATAGCAGGTGTTGCATCTTTCTGATACACAATATTTGTCCTAAGCAAAGTAGTTTCTGCTCCTGGAAAGAAAAACCTTGATTTTTCAAGAACTGGTTACAAGTGAATAATGAAGGAAGTCTAAACATAATGTTTTGTTAATCTATTCAGGACCAAAATATTGCAAACACAACAGACTGCATCATTCAGAACTTAGAGATCAAAAGTATAACTTGGATTTCTTTCAAATCACTGTATAATTTGCAGTACGGCTGAGATGCCTCTTCATTCACTCAGTTTCTATTTCTTGCCCTCTTGTAATTCTCCACTACCTAGGGTGGTACCTGCATATTTTACTCTCTCCTACAGCATATCCTTCTACATCCCAGTGTAGAACTGTTGACATTATGAACTTTTTAGTTGAAATTACCACCTACTTTACACATTCTGTTGTAAGTGATTTAAGTATCTACACAGCACCTTTAAATATGTAAGGGCTGTCCAGTCACATCAAAAAGACCACAGCAGTCAAGCATTACTAGAAATTCCATCAAACATTTAAGAAAGCCTGTTGGTTTTTTGTCCAACACTATCAAATTGTATTGTATTTGGCTAGCCAAAGGGTATATATATCCTAGGTATCTCTGTGCAACATAATTGCAAAATTATGATATGTAATGTCATGCAATTTAAGTGTAAGCACTGGTCTCAAATCCAAAATAAAGACAGGGCAGATGAAAACGCCCATGCACAGATTATAAAGGAATCCCTAATTCTGTTCTATGTAAAACATTATCTATCATTTATTTGGGTTTTCAATTCTGTAGGGAGAGACTTTCACTTTTTATTCAATTCAGTATTTTTCAAAACAATTTAACAAATGGTGCAATCAAAACAAGTATTTCGAAATGCAGAGGACAAGAAAAATGATTGAATTACCTTAAAATGCACAGAGAGAGTTTTAGAGGAAGATTTCACTTTAGTGATAAACTTTTTGCTATTTATTGTCCCATAAAAGTCATAAAAATGAATGATGCAATAGTTATGGAATAAAAAATGAAAGGCAACTATATTTATAGGTGCATATCTATTAAGAAGTGTCTATTAAGAAATGTTTTAATAACAGGCAGTATTTTATCACTTCAAATCCATTCTAGACTTGTATTTAAAATGCATAGTCCACAACTACCATATTAAAATCCCAGATCTCATAAATCACAATGCAAACTAGAACCACTTGTCTACTAAGTCGAATTTACAAAACCTGAGACTCCATTTAGTGCTTAGCACTCTTTTCATATAGGCAAAAAAAAATAATTTTCCAATTAGATTTTTTTAAAATCCTGCCTTTCCAAAATTAAGATAAAATAAAATATGTTCACCATTTAAAACTAAGAGTCTTGTGCTTTTTTTTAAACATGTCTGGAGTAGTAAAAATTGATGTAAATATTTCTGAAACTTTTTGTGAACCTGTTTAGAAGTGCCATAAATTCAGTCACTAGTTACAATGCGCCAAATCTCAACAGAATACAATGCATTGTCCCCAACAAGTAACAGCTTCTCTCTCTAAACTGCATATTTTGTCAAATCACAATAAGCCTTAGAGAAGTATCCAAAAAGTTCTTCAAGAAAGCTTTTGCCTTGTGGTGTATACAAGACTCAAATGAGTGACAGTTAAGGGGCAGGAAGTTTGCTGCGTTTGTTCTCTCACCAAGAACAGAGAAAGTTAATTTAATTTTTCATCTTTCCCTGCCTTTGTCCCTAGGGTTTGGTGGTTCCAAAAGTGCATTGTCTAGAAATTATGTTCATTGTTAGCATGCAGATTTTATTTTACTGGTTAATTTTTAAAACAGTGGAAACAAAAAATAAAAAAGGATTGTTTCCAAAAACACAGTTGTACTTAAATGTCATGATTGATATATTTTAGACAGAGGGAAACAGAGACAAGTTAGTTTGATTTTCAGAAGTTCTGAATAACCACTTACCGCCATCTATGCAAAGATAAGTCCTAAAGTAGATGCATTAAGATATTGACTGACACAAAAATGGTCAGAGTAACATACACATGTACAACAGTAAACTTGGAAGTGGACCAGCATGTAAGACAGTTTCTTTTTAACTAAGGTTTAAGGTCTTACACACAACTTAAAGTAAACTTCCAAGGTATTAGAAATTCGTTAAAAATTACTATAGATCTACTGACTTTTGAAATAAAAAGTCAACTTTCTTAAGACTATAAACCATACATTCAAACTATCTAATGTCTTCATATACACTGCACCACTTCATCCAATCCCAGTTTTCCCAAGAATATACAAAGAATTTTGGGGATTTTTTTTAAGGAGAATTTTGGCAACATTGCCAAAAAAACAATACTTGGGCTAAAATTTTCCATGGAGCTGTCTGCTTTAGACTTTGCTTTTAAATTCACTTTATTAATTTTTGGCAAATACTGATTTAGCTTTTCCAAGAATTCTAAAGGAATATCCCAACTTCTTTGTCTCAGGACTGTTATTCTTCTTCCTGATGCCTCTGTCTAAGTTACTATACACCTTCTGTAAAAGAGAGAAACGCTACTGAAAAACAGCACATTGTCCTGCAGTCAAAGAATGTTACACAGACACACCCTCCAAAGTCTGTGCTTGAATCTGTAGCCTTAAGTTCAATAATGCTACACAAGTAATTAACTCAAGATCATTTATGAAACATGCCATCAATTTTACAGACTGCTCCCCCATCAATCCACAATTAGATATTCAATGAAATGACAGCTAAATCTTCCTTCTCACAAACAGTAACACTTCAAACTAGTGCACTGACTCTCAAGGTTGAGCATCTGTGGTGAAAAAACTGCAGTCAGTGTTATCTACAGCAGCTTTTCATATATGTGCATCTTGCATGTGGCATTTTACTTTCTCATTTGTTTTGGTGACATTTATAAAAGATCAAATTAGCATGGTGAAAAAGGACCTTGAGTTCCTTAAGCGATTTCAGCCAAGCACAATGTCTGACTCCTACTGGTTTGCAAATAATGAAGAATCTGGATTATAACAGAGTAAGCTTTACTTCTTCTGTATATGTGCTGTGGGTGAAGGGAAAGCAGCAAAGAAATCCAATACTTCAAAACTAAAAGCCTGGTTTTCTGAACTGAAAACTGGCAACTGGGAGCCTAAACACCACAGATCAGGTTATTGAAACATTTGCTATCATGCCACAAAAATTATACGTAACACTGTGCCAAATGTTACAGATGTAGCCACAAAATACAGGACAAATTAGTGTACACTCTTTCACTTAATAATGGTAAGTCTCTTTCAGCATTAGGCCAGTCACGTCTTCTGTTGATAATCAGTCTACTATCCTTGAATCTCGACTCTGTTTTGGCTGCAAATCTATTTATCTAGGGATGTAATTAAGAATAAAAGGCTGCTGATGCTCTCTAGAAGATAGTTTACCAATATTTTTGTACTCAGAAGTGAAAAAAAGGAAAGAAAAATAAATTAGAGCCATAAAAAATGCCCAATCCCCACTTTTTCCAATGTCAAATGCAGGCAATGAACAAAGTTATTTGGTTTATTCATGAATAACACAGAAACAACTTCTAAAATTTGGAAGCACTTTTAAAGTCTTGAAGTTTTAAAGCAAATCCTTCATATTGATTTTTTTTAAAGGAACACTTAAAAACAAACAAGAAAAAAAGCAAGGAAACAAGAAGACTGGAGCAGTACTTCTGTCTTCTGCAAATCATGGGTTAGGTGACACAAGCTTCATGAAAAAACACACCATATCAATGTGGTCAGACTTAAGTAACTAACACACAAACTTTCAACTTAATGCATTAAAATAAACCCTTAGAAAGTATTTTCCTGAATCAAACTAGGAGCTCCTTTTAGCTATATTGAGAAAAAAATAACTCAATTAAAGTAAGTAGTTGCATCGTATTCCATGACACAAAGATGAAATTACATCACTGCTAGCAGCTCCAACCTAATAGCAGGCAGTAATCATGACACGTACTTTACAGTACAATGCCGGATCAGCAAGTAGCACAAAGATGGATTCGTATCAATAATTTAGTGAGCAACTTGGAAGATAGTCTTTTTTCTTTTTCCATCTACATTTACAAGAAGGATGTTAATACAGGAGTGTTTACCAGTGCCTACAAGTACCGAGTGTTTAAATATATAAAGTACTAATGAATACTTGAGCCATATGGTCAGCCCAGAATGCACACACAAGTATACCTATAACATTATCTAAAACTGAATACATTGCTGCTAGACTAATTAATCTTTTGTATAAGTAAAGACTTCTCTAATCTGCATATTAGATTTACAATTAATTACATTTAGATTAATCCAAACCCAAATAAACCTCCAATTATAACCTATTTATGCATCTCTTAACTCTAAATGCTGTATTTCATCAATTTCACTGAAACGTATTTCTAATTACCAAATATTTCTGTAAAGAATACATTAAATATCAAACGCAAAGATCGTTACACACTAAGATCAAGGACAATACTGATCCTGGGATCTGTCAAAAGAGGAATACAAATGCAAGTATGTGCTGTACTGCTTTTTTGGGTGGATTTTATGAATACAGTTATAATGGCCAATATTTTAAGTGCTATGCTCTGCTATGTGTCTAGGATTAGACAGAAACATAATTGTAGATACATGAAGAGTGACAACACTTAAGAGTTTCTAACCAGAGCTTCATTTCACATAAAAATACAGCTGGCCTCTTGTGAGCTACAACAGTCTCACAACAGTAACTCTAGTATGTTAGCTGTATTCTACAATGGCAAGATTTCAGGAAATTAAAATACTCTTTACATTGTTAGACATCCACACTAACTCCCTGAATTTTGCAGGCTACCCCCCATTGAGTTAATTTCTTTCAAAGCACATGGGCTTTGAGTAGAAGTAAACCTTGGAGGTCTGGCACACCTATTTCTTTCCTACTCATGAGACAACCTTATCCTTTATGCATCCACCTCTTATTCCTGAGCTCTCTTTTTGTAATTTCCTTTTTGTTCATTACCCGTGATTCTCCCGAGTTTCATTTTATGATCTAGGTGTAATGTAGAAGGATTCAAGATGCTACGATATTAAAAAAGGGATATACAATCACTTCTGGTTTTAATTGTAAACAGTGGTAACTGTGAAATGGGATGAACTAAGGTCTTGTTGGTCAAATATATCTGAATAATAACTGTGATAATTATTAATAATAAAAATAACAGCCTTCAAGTACATCACACCAAAAAAGAAAGACTCAGTATAAAAATTCTTCGAGCAACTAGGATGAAGATTACTTTCTTTTCAGGTGAAAAGAAAAATAAAAGACCAACAACAAGTTTCACAGCCTAAGAAAAATCCCAAGCCCAGAAGCTCAAAATAAACAAACAGAACTCCAAATTTATCTTTGTGCATCAACTTCTTAGGCCTTCCAAAATCCTTTAAAAACCAGGCCTCCAATCTTACACAAGACAGAGGCAACTCACTGCTAATATGGCTTCAAGAAATTCCCTTTTTTATCTTGTGTTTCTGACAACATAGGGATATTTCTGAAGGACAGGACTGACTTATTACTTAAATGTCTATGACAGTCTGAAACCCAGATATACAGGGCTTAAATACACCCCTTTGAGAGAGTTATTAAGGTGCTGGATCTGCAAAAATTTATCAGAATAAGTCTTTTCAGTCATACTATAGTCCTGCATTTTTTCTGTTAGATGAAATTTCAGGTTCAGTAGATTTCCAAATTAATCTATTAACATTCAATTCCAGCAGTTAAACCAAACTTGTGTGAAGAGATGGTTGGCCAATGCTTCCTCCCTGCTACACTTGGGAGTATTCTCACAAAAGCAGGGTTACTAAAGGAGATTAAATTGAGCTTGAAAGCTCCAGAAGTTTGTTTGGCTTCACTGTAATACCTCTTCCATTGTGCTCTGGGTCATATCTCCCATGAGATAATGTACCAAGTTCTCTTCTTTTTCTTCTCCCTCTTTGGCCTGCATATTTGGTTGAGGGAGGGAATGTACATCCATAGATTGTATTTATAGACAAAGCTTGAAGTGACACATACACATTTTCTTAGAGTTTCTTTCTCAGAACTGTCTTTTTTTTGAACACTGTCCCCAAGTTGCACAAAAACTCCAGACTCACCCTACTGCATTTGGACTCACCTGATGCTATGAAGGTGAAAAAACATCTTTTTAAATAGCTTAAGTTACTAATAAGACAAAACCCTGCATTACATTTTTGCTACATAGAGAATTCAAAATATATTAATAAGCTTTATCTGTAAATTTATCTGTTTTTTTCTCTTTGATCATAAGCTGCTACTAACATTATTATGTAAATCACAGCACTCCTTCCACACAAAAAAAATTATGCAATAATAAAAAACTTTAATTACATCAAGTAATTACAATAATGTTGACTAGAACCAGACAGAGTAGCGCAAAGTATCATTTCCAGTGTTAAAAATAATTTTGAGGAATCATGAGAAAGAACTAAGCACACACTTTGTTTTCTTTGGACAGGATCTATAGAGTATATGGAAGCAAGAGGTATTTTCATGCCCCTAAGGAAGTCCTATGCCTTTTCCCCTTAATAGTATTCAGTCCAAACACTTTGTCTCTTTACCTAGCACAAATCCTATCCCATCAATTTTTATTAAATTATCACTGAAATGGCTTTCTCATAGATGTATCTACAGTAAAGTTTTCTTTGCTGTTGCTTATCATCACACATTGTTGATGGTGTCAGTGTGACTAAACACTAAGATAAAAACAGGAGAAAAATCACTCACAGTCATCTACAGACAGTAACCTTTCATTCCATCATTACCCACGATAGAGAAAAAACAAACAGTACCACATATCTGACCTCCAACCTTGAATTATTTAAATCATTGTGGTGAAAAAACACTGTGAGCACATTAACAGAAATACAGTTCACACATAAATTAGTTTAGAAAGCCTAAATGACTGGAAGGTGAGCACCCATTGCTCTGGTGCAGCTTTTGCCTTAAGCATCTCCCAGTACCCAGCGTTTCTTTCTTATTGCACTGGCTGCTGAAAGGGTGGATTGCCTCGCCATTCACTACTCCGTGAGCACAACAGCCATAATCTTCCACACCAGCACAACTGACGAACAATAAAAAGCACTGAAATGAAGACTTTCATGTGGCTGTGACAAAAGACAAGACGGCAGCAATTGCTCCTGGAAGAACAATGGATCTTAACCACATTCAGAACAGGAGTCTCAACCCTTCAATTTAGCTTTTCCCTCAAGTGTCTCCACTTTCAACTATGAACTAATCAAGCTAAAAAGGAAGAGGTAGAGAGATTGTCATTTCTATTTTTAAACACAAAGGAGACAGTCAGGTACTATCAAGATGAAGGCTAGCAAGATTGACACAGTTAGGATCTAACAATCATGTCTAACAGTCATGTTGGTTAAGGCAGGCACAAACCAATACAGGCCTTTTCCAGCAGATTTGCATAGCATGCTTCCGTTCAAGAAAGACAGCCTTGAATACTGTATTATTTAAGATGTTCTGTAATATTGTGGCTGGCCTGCTAGTGGAATATTACTGGAAAGTTTTCTAATATCCTTGGTATTCATTTTTGTCACAAAAAAGAAAACTTAGTATCTTACAAAAACTTTTGTAAAATACTCTGCCTCTTTCTCACAGCATGAAACAAGGAGGAACTCAATGTAGCTCTGAGCCTACACATTAATTTTTAGAATCCAAAAATGAAGTGTCACCAGGGCTCCCAATTACCTGTCTAATACACTTTTCAAAAGTATGCCTAGGCAGTCTAATAAATAAAGGTCTCATAAAAAGGCATAGATGAGCTTATAAATAAGCACATTTTACATTCAGAAAAGTTTGTAAGAAATTCAGAGAGACTGTTAAGAGTCACTAATGGTTATTCTGACACTGAAGAACCTCATTTTCTTCATTTGGCATTTTCATCAATTTCATGTTATATTTTATTGAACAGAGTCTCCCCCCCAAAAAAATGGCTGGACTTAGATACGTTCACATGCCTAAGCAGAATAGTCCAAGGTAACTTCCTGTACTGTGGAGGTAACTAGTATTTTAGATGACCGATATCAACGTCTTCCAAAAACAGATACTTCACTAAGTCTTACAATACCAAACTGCAAGGACACTAGTAAACAAGACACATAAAACCAAATTGAATGCAAAACAGCAAGGACTTTACTAAAGAAAGTGAGGCTACAATGTGGAAGGAAACTACTGAACTAAAAATGAGATTAAGAGTGGAGTTCCTTACAAACCACTGTGAGAAATGACCTTGTAGCAAAACAAAAAGCCCTGGATCATAATAATGCATTCGATGATGGTTAAAAAAAGAACAAAATTAGAACTAGTATCAATGGAGAGTAAAATCAGAGTATCACATTGCAAGAACTGAATAGCCTTCAAGGACCAAAGTGATAGTAATGACAAAATACAATAGCACAAAGACAAGGTCAAGAATTCTGGGAACAGGACAAATTTCTACTGTAATTCTACTAGAGAATCATCAAGTCAAAATAACAGAGCAGGAGAATGATTTAGATGTATTAATCAATAGGGATGAATACAACCTGTCAAAGAGCTACAGTTGTCAAAAAGACATATACAATCTGGCTATAACAAGGGAGGAATTTTCAGTAGAGATGGGGAAAAAGCCATTTTTATCTAAAAGCCATTTTACAAGAAACTGCTAAGATCTCATCTAGACCTCTGTGAGTATTTTTGGTCACCTGTCTTAGAAAATTGATGGTTTAGGCTCAAGCATGTGCAGGGAAAATCTACAGGAATAACCACCAAAGCAAGCAGAGGACAGTACAAACAGGATTCCAACAGAGGCTTGTTCAATTAGCCTATTAAAATGAAAGCTGAGAGGCAGTGAGTGCTCTCTATGAACAAATCAGGGATGTAAGAAAAGGGAAGGAGAAAAATTCTTAAGCTGTAGGCAACACTGGCACACCAAAAGTGGATTTTAACAAGAGTCCTGGGAAATGGAAGCCCTCATCATCAGGTGAACATTATGCTGAATGGTTTTTACCAGCGTTAATCAAGGCAAGGAACATCACAGGAACAAGAATTTTTGTTTGGTTATAAACAGTACTACTGCTGCTGAAAGCCAGAAGATCTCAACAGTCCTTTTTTCTACAGGCCTATGCCTTACTCATATTCCAAGCTCATACACCACTTTTCCAACTGTCATTTCTTTCACATTTTCTCTTTTCATACGTCCAGTGCAGAAACCATTTGCACACACTTTCCTACAAAACCTCCTCACTCTGAGGTATTCCTCAGCTTGAAGACTCTAGCTGTAAGGCTGAAACACCAACCTTTTCTGACATAACTGCCAGTGCACCTAAAGGTGCAGAGGCGGTTTTGTCAGGTTCTCCTGTAAACAAAAACTTAGGGTATTTTTAATGTCTGTAAGACATCCCAACACAGCACCACCAGAGAGCAACTTTAGAGATCATGCTGTTCTGCATAACTAACCAATTTGCCAATTCCAGCTTTTTGTTCCCATTCTTATATTGTAATCCCACAGAAAGCTAGTAAAAAACTAACAGCTGTTCCATATTGCAATGCAGAACAAACTAAATCAACTAGCCAACCACTCTAACCACACTATTTAATATAAGCAAGCTCCTGGCATTGTAAGCACCTTATGTAAGGATTTCAGTCTTTAAAGGAATATAACTTTTGACATGCAACATGTCCTTATGTACAAAAACTGTATCATACTGGAAATAAATTTCAGTATTTAAATACTAAAAAGATAATGTATTTTAAAAATAAGGTTCCAATTGAAAAATAAATAAATGAGGGTGTATAAAAGTTGTAACACCTGAGAAAAGTATACTAGTTGTGTAGAAACTTTTCACAATTAGAAACAGCTAAGATCATGCAACTCAACACCTAAAAAGACCCGACAAAAGCTTGAAATGCGCTGCTGTGATCTGTATCATGCCTAAGTATATTCAGTTTAGTCCATATACTAGATCTGTAATACGTGTATGAACCTATGCATAGCAACAGGACAGCTATTCTTTTCAAACAGGGGCAGCAGACTGTCAAAACACTGCTTGTTCTACCCAAAAGTTCCACATTATCCTAACGAAGAGTACTATGCTAAAAAAAGACGTATGTCCAGAAATCCAAAGCAGACTAGCAGTGGTCTTCCTCAGATACAACCTTGGCTTATCTAGCGCATTAGTTATTTGCATTAGTCTGGCTAGATTATGAATGTGCATCCAGCAAGACAGATGTGTAGGCACATCCTGAATCCCTGGTGTTCAGACTCTTCACAGTTCTTATCCAGGTAGCTGTAGAAAAACATATATATCCTAGAACTGCGCAAACATGGGTGGAAGACTACACTACTCAAACCTGTGCAGATTGCACAGCCAAACTAGAATGCATTTTCGCATTTTAAAAGTGGATGGCAATAGAACTGAACAAAACACAGAATTCTATGCTTAGTTACAAATGTGAGCTATATGAAGCACTGATACAAACACAATCCTCTTTATGTGCTGTCGAGGGCTAGCAGGAAAGGTTATGAGCTCTTTACCTAAGGATGGATAGGCATTTTAATTCAGTATGAAAATAGGATAGATCATTTAATGTCTAAGCCTGTATTAGACCTGAACATCACTTAAAATGTGCAACTTGTTTGCCCAATTCCCACCACTGTAATACTACTCATATGAACAGTTACTTTTCCTTCCAGTTCGCTAGCGCTTGTGCTTGCTGATAGTGTGCTAACACTGATCTTAATTACTGCTGTTACTGAAAGCTCACTGCCAGTTTCTGTAGGCACTTGAAGACAAATTTAGCTTGGGCAATTATGGCTTCTGTACGTTACTCCCTTGCTAGCTCGATTTACTCGCTTTCAGCTAAATTCAGTCTCTGCGTCACTGTACTCTTCCTTCTAATAAAAAAATCCTAACCAGGGTACATGTTATTCATTTTTTATAAAGCTTTACTGTCTCCATCTAATATGTGGTTCAGCCTGATGCATGCATACAGTAAAAAGAAAACCATATTAAGGAAGGTAGCATGGTGATCAGGGAGGGAAAACTGAATGTAAATACCAAGTCAGCATGACCAAGAAGGTAACTTGGAAGGGAAGGTGCTCCTTGCTGCTTTGAGAGCTACATTCCTGGAGAAAAATAGCAAGCTACTGCTCTTTCAGGATCAGGTATACACTTAGAAGTCTCTCTGCATGGATGATATTGATTTGGAGGCATTCCTTATGTAATGGCCATCTGTAACGTTATAATTAGACTGAGCAGCATACATGCTGGATTCCTTTTCAACTCTGCCAGCATGCAGCCCTTCACCTATAACCAGGATATTAGGTATCTTTGGCAATGACCTTTCACTGTGTGATTTGTCCTTTCAGGCTAAATAGCATTCTCTGCTTAAACATATTTAGTTTTCTTTGAAAGTATACAATAATCTCAGTAGCTACCAGCATTCCACTAGTTCTCTAAAAATCACCCATTCGACAAGAAATATTTGATTACTGAAGTTACTTGATTATGAAGGATTCCATGACAACAAATGAAGAAGATTTAATAATAATTTAAATGAAAATATTTTTCTTAAAAATTGTCACTTCAAAGTCACCTTCAAAAAATACCACCACCACTAATTTTCTGTTTCATTGCCATTTTTCCTTCTGCTGCTGATCTGGGGAAGAGATTCCTGTTAGTGTAAAAGCTACAAAAAAGACAACATGTGATTTTCCTATTGTATGGTTTGTCCATCAGTTTTGAAACAGAACAAGAAGAGGCATTTTATTTTAATGGTACAAACTTTGAAAAGAGATAATGATTGAGGAAAATTACTAAAATAATATATCAAACTTCTACATCAAATTAACATTAAAAATCTAATAATTCTTTGTGTAGCTCTCTCCTTAAATTCCAAAAGAATATCAGATATTTGTGGATGCAAAACATGAAAATACCAATACAAGAGAATACAACTAAAAAGAGTAGTATTTACACAAGACGACGAACTACAAGGTTAAAAACATGGGCTATACGGGTTCTCTGCCCTATGGAAATCCATCTAGGCACTTACAATGATTTAAATCCCAGTACAGATCTGTAAGGTATCAGGAGATCTGACACCCACCCTCTGGTGGTTTCTTGCATGTGCCTCAATTTCTCAGCGACAAAAGAACTGTGTAACACAAGCACAAGTCCGCTTTATCAGATCACAGTATCTGTTAAAACTGTCCAAGTTATTAATATCCACTAGCTACTGGTGGATACATACGAACCACCTCAGACTAGCTGCCTAAAAGTATGTATTTGCACCCAAGATGACAGCCTTACAACAGACTGCCTTTGCTGCTCTCTTTCCTAGGTGCAATTTGTACTGTCCAAAACTCAGATTTGAAACACTACAGCAAAATGTTCTGTCTACAGTAAACCGTCTACATCTCTACTGCAGTTTTCAAATTTCAGTGCTTTCCCCAAGGTACCTGAGTATGTACTACCTTATGTACACCACTTCAATACTCAGCTTAAATAAAATACATTACTTCAGATGAAGTTATGGCACAAATAAAAAGACAATTTGGTACAAGCAATAGAAACATACAGCAAAGTGCCCTGGTCTACTGATATTCTAACCAAAGCAATTGTTCAATAACTTAGCACAGCACATGATCAGAAAAAATTCATAATGGCCTTCTTCTGCAAGACCAATATGACTACCTGTGGCAGAGTTCAACTCTCAATTACTCCAAAGAACATGGTTCAATATTTAGCCAGAAGTAAAACATACATTAATTCCAACCTTGCTTTGCAATACTCTTTCTCCTAAACCTAAAATATAAAAGGAAGAAAACTTGTCTCTGAAGCAGGAAAGCTGCTGCAATCAGCACTGGCTTAAAGCACAGAAAACCACTAGGCAGAGGAGATCCCCAGCACATCACCTGGAAGCACAGGAAACACTAGTACAACACCCTCACTGGGATGAGGCAGTTGCGTAGACAGTGTGATGAATCCTAGTGACTGACCAGGACTACCCCTCTGATGTGAAGACTAGTGTGATACTTTTGAGATAGCAGAGAATGGAGATGAACAATATGCTGCAAACAGCATCCAGACCAGTAACCTTAAATCATGGACTTTGATGGAGATTACCACTGTTTGGTAACAAATATCAAAACAAATAAAGGTATACTGCACAATAAAAACAAGTGCATTCAATATCCCATGCTTTCTGGATGCCAGTAAGATAGATTTCATTCCCAGGTGAAAACATAAACATCATAATGATCTTTCTTCCCTATATTTCATATGAAATTTGACTTGGAAGCCATGAAATTTGACTAGCAGCACCAAGCTCTTCCTCTAAGAGAAAGAAAAAGCAACTAACCAAAAAACCATCTAAAATCAAAAGCATGTTTGCTAATAAAATGTGCCATGGTATTAAATTCCAACAAACACATCATTGATAAGAAGCTAAGCTGGAATAAGAAGAATAATAAAAACACTATATAATTAAAATCAGTACTGTACTGAACATTGGATGTCCTTGCTGTTTTTCAGAAAACTATTATTTATTATTTACTCTTAATAAGACTGTTAATAACAGTATTGTGGAAGTCAAAGCTATAATTCTAAAAGGTACACATGAAACTGAAAAAACCAGAGAAAACACCCTTTTTCCTATGATTATTAAGCTTATAAAGTATTTTTAATATTTTATTCTCATTACACAATTTCATGAAGCATTTCTTTTCCCACTCTTTACAGACACTGTGAAAATTTCAAAGAAATGTGAAAGCTTCATTGGGCATGAAATGTAACTGTGCTCTTTCAAACAGAGTTCTGAAACCAATTAAGCTGAAATACTGTAAAAGATGCTACAACAGGAAAAAGCTGATGAACCTATAACTGTATTTCAGCTGAGTTCACTGTGGGGAAATATTTTTTCCACATAGCAGACACTGCTTACAGGCATTTAGAAATTTGTTTAAAATAATTGGAAGAATTAAGTAGGCCACTGTATGCATTTGTGAAAGGCAGACACCAAGATAAGAAGCTTAGGTGTCTGTTGCTAAACCTGCTTGAAAGTGGCATTGCTTCATATACTGCTTCGCTTCTGGAGACAGTTCAGGCACTGAAGCCTCACACTTTGATTAGAACCCAAATTTTAATTCTGCTTTACATATCTTAAACAGGAGCTTTTTAAATGCATTATTCTCTCTCTTTCCTATATTTAGTGGTTCTAGATGATAAAAGTTTGCTTTCTATTGCTTTACCACCTATGAGGTAGTGACAGTAATGGCTAAAACAAGAACAAACGTTTATCGGAAAAAAACGTTAATGAAACAGCAAACAGTTCTTCGCTGCACAAAGGTGCAAGCATGAATACCAGTTCTCCAGACTAAAACTGGACCTTTAATCTGCTAATAATCAGCTGTGCTAAAGTAAATGGGTGGTATATGTTTCCTTTATGTATTGTTCAGTACTTCCCATGTGCAGGCCAAACTTACAGTATGTAAGAAGTCCCTCACACCTAAACCAGTTTTACGCTTCACAACATTAAAACTATTAAATGCACATACAAGAAAGCAGAAGAAACTCTAATATGTAGAAGAAACGAGACAATAGACGTTTGTTGGGTTTACAAAGGCCACATGCACCATGAATTTCCACTTTGATGTGAACGTTTGCATAATTTCAGATTTATTTTCTCTTTTTAACAAATGTGAATACCGAGTGATTTATTATTTCTTTTTCAAGGAAGGTGGCTGGGGTCTATTTTCTCAATACTGTCTTGACACATCACTATAAATTTATTTCTTTTTAAAAGACTACATTATTCCACAAGAGCAGATTTTTATGTGTAGATTATCTGCACTTCAAAATATCACCTTCAAATTGTAAATAAAGAACATTTGCATAGCTATCCAGCTGTGTTTCAGGAAGTATTTTCTCCAACTTCCAGACATTATAATGCTCAGTTGACCAAACATTTATTAATACATGTTATAAACACATTTCTTTCTTAAACCAAATCAGAGATAACACACAAACAGAATGTCTGATCTGAAAGTTTCAACTTTTTAAAAAGCTGGAATAAATCCTCATCTGAATTTTACCACTTTTTACCCACCACTCTCTTCATAAAATAAAGGATTGTCTATTTCCCAGCAAATAATTACTCCTTATGAGTAATCCAGTTACAGCAATGTGGATGTCAACATTCAAAAGAAACACTGCAAACAAGTACACAGATGGTCATCTTTCTATCTGGCAACCAAGGTGAAGGCTTGTCCTTTTGGACAAAAGAAAGCACCTAGGTTTCTGTTCAAAAGGTGCTCATCCCTTGTCATAAGAAATGAAATCTAAGATATATAAAGCCTGGGAGAGCAAGGCAAATTGAAAAAATCCTGTTAAAAACACCAAAGCTTGCAGCACTATAAGCACTTAATGCAACTATTGCATGGTCTTCAAAAATCATGTCTTCTCACACTGAGCTGTACAGTGCAAGCACTGAACAAATATCAAATTAGGGCAAAACATTTCAGGATTCTCAGATATTTTGTTTTTTAGAAATGTCTCCAAACCCAAATGTAGTGAAAGGAAGTAGAAGGCCAGTGATGCAAATGTTACTTTAGTCCTCAATGTCTAATTACTCCTCAGAGGGTTGATTTTTTTTCTTTAAAAAAAAAAGGACTTCACTAATAAAGTATTCCAAGAAATGTGAAAAAACCCTACTTACCTTTTATCTTGTAGAAACATTAACTACTTCAAGCTCAGCATGACAAATTCATAAGAAAGACTAAGTCTGAGCATGAAGACAAACTTTCTGCCTTTATTTTTAGTCTTTGCTTTATGCATATAAACTTCTGTGAGTTTACACAAAAACAAGTTTTAGTACATAGAGAAAAACTTGGTAACTGTGAGGAACCACTTCCATACTTGTTGCTCTTGCCGTACAGTTCTTTCCACCTACAGGCTGAGTCAATCAAAGCCAAGACACTTCTCACATGTGCAACAGATACACTTGAACTCTATGACAAGGGAAAGTGCTAGTGTGTTTATAGTACCCTATGATCTAGTAAGTTTGCCTTCAAAAATGAATGGTGTTGTACAACTTCTCCTTGGTGCTACCAGATTCGCCAATTATTACAGTAACACTAATAAAGTAATCAGATTATACTTTTTCTTTAAAACTTCTAGTGGTAATTAAAACAACTCCTGATTTAGAGTCTAATTAAGAAACAAGATAACAGGATAATAAAAGTTCTCTTTAAAAAGCTTAACACTTTCAGCCTGGTATCTCATGTCACTTAACAGACAGCACTGCCAACCCTTATTACTGGCTCTCGCATACTTGCATACGTTCCTTTCCTGGTGCAGAAGTAGGACTAGCTGAATTTTTTTAACTCCTGTCCTGAAGCAAGAAAATAAAAATAATCCTGAAGCTCAGTGGTAGGTTTGGTTGTGGTTTGGCATTTTTTATTTTTCTTAAGAAACATGTTTGAGTATTTTTCAGTGGATTAAGTCACACAGTAGGCAAATGATATGCAGTATTTTAACATAAGAAACTTTGTGGGTCATCTGTTCAAAAAACTTGCTCCCTTTTGTTCTGCACTGTTTTTGTCCTCTTCCACTCTATCCACTGCAGCTTTGGGATGTTGCATGAGTACTGCAAGCTGGGTCAGCCAACACACACTACAGGCACACCTGTCTGCTTTATGCAGTATCATCCTAAAAAGGAGTTGGCATCTGTAATCCCTTTATTATGGTAACAGCTATGAGTTTTTGCACTTACGCATGTTCTCCAAAATCACAACAAAAAATCTCCTGTTTCTTCTTGTTGCAGCAGGGGAATACAATCAGCCCCTTGGCAGTTTCATTAGTTTAAATGTAGAAGGTGAATTTATGTCTACTCAACTAACTACATTAACCCATTGCACAATGAAGTGATTGCTGTGGATTGCTTATAGAAAATCACACAGGGAAAATCCTAAAATACAGCAGAAGAGAATATAGTGGTTTCCTCTACAATTAAATCCATGTAGAATTAGCGAAACTGATTACTTATCAAATCATGGCTCACCTTGCTGCACAAAGTCCAGTTTCAACATTTTCAATTCAAATAATTCAGTATTTTCATTATTTCAGATTTGTGTTGGGAAAATAAGATGAAATGGCCAGAGGTTCAGGGTAAGATCTACGAAGCCAGAACAAGTAACAGAATCTCAGATAAGAAAATGTCAAATTTTCAAAGATAACATTATTTTATCAAAAGGCCACAACTGAATCTGACAGCCTAGACACCACTTTAGAAATCATCACCTAAATTTAATGTGATAAGCAGGTTAAAATAACAAACACAAATAAAGAAATAGTGGAAATTTGGGACAACAATTCAAATCTGCTTTCTCTAAACATCAGTTCTCCTATTTTGTCTTTGTCGTGCTTTACCTAAAGGACAGAAACAATCAGAATTGTCGAGCTCTAATTTTTGAGTGCAAGATTAATGAAGTGTGTTCTATCTCACAGCACTGTGTTCAGGAGTATTTTCAGGCAGTATTATCGAAGCAATCTGCATGCTACTCATTTTACTCTGAAGGCACCTGACGGGAGGTTTCACAAATACGTAAATTAAATAGCATCACAAGTCTTCCACCAATGAAAAAGTATAAGGACAAAGCTACAGAACCTACTCTCCTTATAGGACAAGACACAAAAAAAAAGTCATTACATGTTTATCATCTGCTGTAACAATCTCTCTACCCTCAGTGCAATGTGAAAACACTGAACAATAGCAGGGTATCTTCCGGCACTCCACGTGAGCTGTCCACAGTTTTTCACACTGTAAGCCTATCGAAGTGGCAATTCTTTTTCTGCAAATGTATCATCACAACGATTGCCCAACTTCCAGTGAAATCTGAACTTACAAGCAAAGTAAGTTCTCAGCAAGACACAAGCTGAGGTAACACCACCACCAGAGTCTAGCCATTAACTGTGGTCTGTGCCCACCCACAACAGAAAAAACACAATTTTCAAACCCATATATGTACTAAGGATTTCCTACCACATACTGTGGAGATCAAATTTTGTTCTAACTGACTTACAAGCTTCTCTCAAGGCCACAGAAGTGTTTTCCACGGATACAATGGTTTGCACATAGAGCACTTTTCACTGTCCCCCATTCACCTTCTCTTTTTGAACATTTTGTCTGATCTGCGGCTTATAGAAAAAAATCCCTGAAGTTAGGCTAAAACACAAGCACTGAGTCTATTTGCCTTTTAACAAACAAAACACCACGTGCCAAATCACTATTACAAAGGCAGGAGGGGTAATTTTTTATTGTTGGAGAGAAGACAGGGAGAAACGAGGAAATCCATTTTCTTTTTTGTCTTTACAGCTCCTGAAAACAAAAAAAAACACAGGAAACCACAAACTCCATAATCACAAGAAAACAATTTATACTGCAAGACATTTTGGTATGTGAAGAGCAGTATCAGACTACTGTTGCCCTACCCTTAAAGCATCAAAGATGCAGGTTGGTCAGACAATTATTAAAGAATTTTTGATACAGTCATGTTCTTTGCAAAATAGCACACAGATTATTTTAAGCGTCACTACAGTTCAAGTGTTGCCACTAGGGAAAGCAGAAACACTTAGCTCCATTTTGTTCCTTCAGTGTGGTTTTGCTTAAAAAAAAAACCCTTAAATTTTATCTCTAATGTAACATACTATGATAAGCACATCTTAACCTTTTTTCACCATTTCCAACTCATGCTTCACTCATTTAAAACAGATCAATTTTCTTAACCTGGGTGACCACATTTTTTTCTCCCTTTAGATCTATTTGCAGTTGGGAAGATGTCCATCTACCATTTAGGCCTTTCACTTTATGGTACTTCTCTATTTTTAAGACTTAAATGTTTCAGTCAACACGAGGCATTAGAGTAGAAAATAATTGTTGTGATCTGTTCCTCTGTGTTGCTTAATGAAATAAAAAGGAAAATTGTATCACAGTTTGGCAGCCTTACTGGCTGTGAAGTGTCATTAAGTAGGAGATGGCAAGTTTTATCCACGCACCTCTGACTACTAAATTCACAAAACAAACAGAAGGTTTACCAGGGGAGGTAGAGAGAAATCAGGCAATATCCTCAAGTCACTCTTCCAGTTAAACAGCGTGTGGTTACTAAAATTGCTATGGGAACATGGGAGTTCATCAGAAACACAATTTTAGATGAAAATGTTCCTTAACCTTTTACATTACCACTACTTCTACTACTACAAAAAAAAAAAAAAAAACCCAAACAAAAAAAAAAACCACAAAAAAAACAAAAACCCAACACAAAACCAAGGTGTAGAGTCTTATGTTCATACACCAGGAAAAACTAAAATGTAAGTCTGCAACAGTGTAATAATAAAATCTTTTCTGCAGCCTTTGTTGCTAAACTGTAGCATTTGATTAAAGAAAGGAAGTCTCCATGTATGCCCTACGGTGATGCACTTCACTTGATTTTAACACATTCTCTAATTGCAACTGAAAAAAAGGCCACAGTGAAAGGATAAACAAGAGACAACTGTTTTCTTTTGAGTCAGTGCTGCATGCAATTATTCTGTTCAGCGGACTACTCCTATGATTTTGGACAGCAGTAACATCATATTTGGATATTTCCACAGGGTACAAAAATTCTGCTCTGACTTCCATCTATGTTTCATGATTCACTGATTATCAAACTGTATTAAAAAAAAAATTAAAAAGTCCTTCAGGCAAAAAAACCTGCTAAATTCACCAGAATTTAAATTACTGTCTGCCACATTATTCATCATTCCACTAAATCACAATGCCCTGTTTCCAAATATTGACATTTGAGAAACAAGGGCTTACTCCTCCTAAACACCAATTAAAAAGTATCTTTCAGGACAAAGTAAAACAGTATTCCTCAACAGACAGCTATTACACCACCTCCACAAATATATTTAGACTGTGTAGCACGCTCATAGTAACTTGCACTGAGGAAGCCTTGGTTCTCTGACTCCTGCAACAAGGCCAAAATGTGGTCCAGAAATGAATATAAATGTCAGTTGTCAAAACTGATGTTCCAAATGCAGAATTCAGGTTACTTAGGTTATTTGGATTATTAAAAAACTGGCTTCTGAAAATACAAAGTAAGTATTCCAACCTAAATACAGAACAAAAAAGAAAAAATATTCCTTTTTCATGTAGCATGTTTCTTTCTGCTTGCTGTCATTTACCCTATTAGGACTGTCCTTTGAAGTGACATGGGAGAACAAGAGAGGTCATTTGAAATTTTTATGGCTTCTCCAAGGTCATGGGTATCATGGACATAATTTAATAAACTAGATCAGTTGGACTGATAAAACACAAGGAATTAATTAATCCCTGCTCATAAAAAATTTTAATCAAGAAGAAGTAAATAACATACAGAAGCTTTTTACTTTCAACAAGCAAGCTATCCATCAGATTATGATGTCAAAAAATTACTAGAATAATACATAGCCTGATAAGAGTGTCTATAATAAATTATTCAAATAATAATGAATATGTCTACGATCCAAAGACCTGAATGACAGGACCACGTATTAGGTTAAATCTAGTCTAAAAATTATGCCTACTTTTCACTTCTGTCAGAAGTTACCAAAACTCACACACAAGAAGCTGTAAAAAGCTCCTGCTCTGAGGTAGGCACAAATGGCCACTGTAAATGAAAATCTTAGAGAAAGCAAAGCAACACATTCCAGTGATTTTAAGATTTCTTCAGATTCTCCACTTCCATAAAATCTTACTTACAACATATAGCCCCACTGAGATGCAAATCTAAGGTTTCATTTACACTGCTTTAACTATGGCATAAACACCATGACAGTCAAAATCCACTCCTCTACTCCCCCACCATGTATCTCTGCGTGTCATATTTGCTAAAAGTAAAACAGAGGAGTAAGCCGCAATAATACAGTTCAGACCTACACAATGCTTACAGCACAAGATTAAAGACAATAAAAGCATGTGAGGATTTCTCATTTTGAGCAGCCATGTCTCAGACACACTCATTACTTCTGAGAATCTGACAGTGTAAGAATAGCTCAGAGTGCATCAACTGTTACAAAACACATCGCAAATATCCCTGATCCCTTCTGTCCACAAGAACCAGAATTAAGACATCCTGCTTCCCAAAAGACAGTGCTTGGGTTCTATTCCTGAACTTACCATCAAAGTGCAACATGACTTTTCACTAATATTTTACCTCTATGAGCATTAGTTTGTTACAGATTAAAGAACTCAAGTTCATTTTTCTGGTTTGGGGTTTTTGATTCTTTTTTTAACTTTTAACGGCTTACAAACAGGAATAATATTGAACTTAATGTCAGAATCTACAACTTCATACGAAAATACATTCATAGAAAAAAGTGATTCCATTCCTCATTCACAAGAGCATTAAGAGAGAAAAAAAACCAAAAAAAACCTCAATTCCTCCTTCACTGCAAAGGTTGTTCCATACGAAAGAGACAGAAAGGATTAATTTTGCATTTCCAAAACTCTTCAAAAATCTAATTTCAGAATTCAACCAGCAAAATAAACAAGACCCAAAGGGGAGTAGGGCACATACTTCAGTGTGTGACTTTTTTTACTTTAAATAAAAACATATTTTTTATTAGACTAAGTAAGTTAATAATAGATTAACAGCACTACTATTGCCACTATGTTCTGTAACAAGCACAAGATACTTTTACCACCAGTAAACACTGCATATTAGGATGCAGTTTCATGTGAAATTTCAGAGCACCTTCCACTGGCAGAACACCACATTTAAGGAAAAAAAATACATCCAAGCAAAACCCTGCTTCCAGGCTTAGCCTAATAATAATTCATATTTTATATTTTATAACACGCTTTCTAATTTATTTTTTTTATTTCTTAAATACGGCAATGGAACATTTTACTACCATGTTTCTGTTCCTTACACCTGATGAAAACTAAATGTGAGTTCAGCCCAACAATTGGCATGTACGTTTTGGTTTTACAAGCGCTTTCAGTGGGTTTAAAAAGTGACCCTACATACACCACCCAGCAATGCCACAGAAATGCAGCCAAGCACTGCTCAACGCTCCCCAGCAAGCTGCCCAGCTCCTCCCCGCCTCACTCACCACCCTCACGCTGGTGCTTGCAGTGGACTGAAAAAAGTGATGTGCTCTGTCTGCACCTTTAAGGGAAACCCCATCAGCACCACTCCTGACACCTGACTTGCTTGTGAACGCACAGGTGCAGTGCCAGGTGCCACGGGATGCACTGGGACAGTGCATAGAAAGGATGGCTTCAGCAACCATCCTGCTGCCTGCAGAGCTGTTTGCCGAGCAGCACTGAGCCGGCAGGGGAGCACAGGCGTACGCTCAGCCTGTGACACACGCCAGCTTGGGCGCAGGTGGAACGGGGTGCGCAGCTTGCCACACCGAACTACAGTCAAGATGCAATTTTAGCACATTTTTAGTGTATTAAAATAAAGAACACTGCTGTTCGTTACTTGTGAAAAAGAGGGGGAAAGCTACACAGAATCCAAAACTTCCACAGCATTTCCACGCTTCTTCTAGAGGCCATTAGCACTGTATTAAAATTAGTATCTAAAGAAAGCGAAGAATTCAAGGCGTAACAGTAAGCAGGTTAAAACACTTATATGAGGAAGTATGGAAGTGCTAGACTAAAATCAAGAACTGCATTTAGCAGTAGTCTGAAGGAACACTTCCCAATTGTGGCAAAAATCTGCTATTTTTAAGTACAACAAAAATGGATCATGGCTGCAAGGAATTTACAAATGCTTATCATATTTACACACAAAGTAACAAGTTAAAACAAATCTACCACTAATTTCAGACCTTCTGAGGGAAAATAATCATAAAAGTTATCCATTACAATAAATGTATTTTCTCCACACAGAACACCACAGATTTTAGAAAGGAATACGCAGCAAAATTAAGGTCAACATTTCAAATGTTGGAAGTTTTTCAGGGATAAAAAATGAATTAATTTTAACATTCAATCTTCATGCCTCACTCACCAAATCCAACACTGTCAAATGCAGAATCAGATTACTGGTTCATAGAGGAAATAGAAGAAAGTTTCCTTGAAATGCTACTCTGCTTATAGGTACTAAACAAACATAAATCTCTACTCTTACTCTAGTAAAACTAAGCCAATAATCATAAACAGTTGCAAGAGATCAGAATCCAGGTCTCAAACTGTTTTGTTTCCTGAACAACAAAACCTACCCAGAGTAAATGGAAACACAAATACCCAAATGCTATTTTCATGTAACATTAAATATCGAATACCACAGAATTTGCACTCTAGGCACAGAATAACGATTGCCTTTGGTCCTTTATATGTTCCTATGCAATTAGTTTTACCTCATTTTGGTGCTTTCATTCTTGTCGAACTGCCCCTTACTGTGCATGTTTCACATAATTAATACAATGCTGAGTTATGCTAACCATCTTACTACTGATTAATGTTTGACATAGGTCCCAAGTCTCCCAGGTTATGAGCTACTTGTTATTTTCCATTATCCAATAGAGACTGGGTGATTTTCAATGAGAATTTCATTGAAGAGCTCATCTGCAATGCTATAGGGGTTTTTTGTATCTCCCATTAAGCAGCATTTCTAAAGCAAATTCAGTTGGGCATCTTAACACAAAACTCAGAATGGAAAATGTGATAAACTGACTAGTATACCATGTTTTTTAGAAAGAGTCAAAACAAATTAGGAACCTTTCACAAAAGCTGAGTGCAATTCTGCCTAGGACAGAGACTCTTTGATTTGCGTTTTTAATGTGCCTGTTGTTTTCCTCCTCAAAAAGAGTGTTCCCATTTTTGATCCTCTTTGGAAACCATGCACCCTTGCTCATTTTTCTTGTTTAAGCAAAGGGAAGCATATTAAATTACAATTAATCTGTTCAGTGTCTTTTTCATGGCTCTTTAGAAGAGTCTATTTACATTTTTCACAAATGAAATCTCTGCATAACGGCAGAATAATTTACCTTGAAAACAGGCCTCAGGAGGCCAGCTGGCCAAACCATCCTCAGATGCCATCCTCAAAGCAGGAATACCTCTGTAAGTCCAAGTATTTTGCTTTACAGAGAATTTTTATCATATACACCATAAATGTCTACTTCTCATATCTTAGTTGAGAAGAGCACTTTCGCAGAGTGAAAATTTCACACTTTCCAAAGTTCTGAAGTTTCCAAATTTCAGAACCATAACAAACCATATTTAGCCATTTCCAGTGATGTTCTCAGTTTTCTCCCCTCCTTGAAAATCTGATTTTAAATACTAAAGAAATACATTGAAATTGTTTTGATAATAATCACTATTATTATTGACAAGAATCTGCATTTCAGTTGCAGCTCTCCTAATCACTGTAACCCTTTTTATCTTTTCTTTAACACTTTTATAATTTTGTTTTACTTTTTTTATCACTCGATATATTACAAGCAATATCCCTCTCATCTGTGATTTCCTTAGCTTCCTTAGATACACAACAATTATTAGTTGAGAAGACAAAGTGATAGGCTAATTCCTGCAGCTAGAAGAGGAACTTGATCCTCAGCTATTCATTTCCTGCCTTGATCAATTCCATATATTTCATGTCACTCTTGATCCTTTAACCAACCATTTTGGCAATTTTATCTTACCTATTACTGATGTCCCAAATATCTATTCTAAATGTGTTCAACATTGACATTTGCATTACTTTCATTCTTCTTCCTCTCCTGTGTTCTCTTTCATAATACATGCTGATTACTACCAGGTAAGATTTTGTTTCTTATCATTGCTATTTCACATCTGTACCTTTTAGTTCTATGGTTTACACTTACATATCAAATTTTTCTTATTGTGTTCTTTGGCTTATGTTTGCACACAATGGAAAATTACTTTAAAACAGCTATGGAAGGATAAGATAAGCTCACCATCTCTAAAATTTCATACACAAACTTTATACAGACAGGTCTTTGAAACTGTATTGTTTGGGGTAAAAACTGTCATTTGAAGGTTGAGCATATGAATGACACTACTAATAACAGAAAAACAATCTAATCAAATAGCACTTCAGACAAACAAGTATAAATATGATTACAAAAAAAAAGTGCTTAGCAATTTCCTCCTCCTTTTAAAATTTGGGAATTTAAAAAATACTTAATTTTCTCTCCATCTAACTCATTTCATCAAACAGAAATGCAAATGCATCAACTTCAACAAATTCCATTTGTAAGTAATTTATCCTTCCTGCCTCTGAAAAGAGTACATTTTACAAGTTTACCAAAAATCACCCTAACCTTTGTATTAGTAGCAATACTAAAGGCACAGACAGACATATTTAATAGTCTCACTTTCATCTACAGCTGTAAAGCAGAATGCTATGCTAGTCTTAAAATGTCTGCTAAAATCTGGGAGATTACAACTATTTTTGAAAGCATGACACCAGCAACCATGAAAAAGAAATGTTAACAGCTAAAAACAGGGCGTGGCTTAAAGTTGCATTTTCTTTGCTACGTCACACCCCTCCCCATGCTAACAACTCACAATCACTTGCAAATCACTGTCTACTCCTTTCTGTGCCAACACAATTTTTTTGTAGATCCCACCAGAAAAGTAAGAACCCATGATTCCTACAAACTTTCAGGACATTGGTTTTGTTTCATTTTGTAATTCATTTCAGGGCTCCATTTTGCAGCACAGCTTTACAAACATACAGGCACAACCCTGAGAATGTGGACTTCATTCACCCTCTGCAGAAGAAAACACACACTTGGGTTTTGATGTATTTAGAGGGAGAATCAACACAATTCTCAACTGCCAGCAGGAGAAGAGGGTTTGGCTTTGTTTTTATTTCCAAAGTTCCTATCGACAGTCACAGTTTGTTCAACTGCTTTTGTGTTAGCCTCGAAGGATACTTGACAACTGCTGAGGAAGGTATCTATTTTCACATGCAAAAATAATCCCATTTAAGTTAAGCATCATTAAGGATTAAAAACATCTCCAACACTCTAACAAGAATAGTCAGCGAAAGTGACCCCCACGATGGGCTATTGTCCTTGATGCCTGTTCCAGAGGTAATCTTGTTCTCCTACTTGGTCTAGAATTTCCTGCCCCGTTTTGAACTAGTTTCCAGGCGCCATGCAGGCCACAGATAGAGGAAGGGAACTGAAAGCAACACAGATTTTACTGTCACTCACACATATGCAGTCCCTCACTGTTTTTATATATAAAAATATATAAAATTTTTGTTAAGAAATTATTTTATTACAACTAAAAAATTATAGAGAAAATCCTTTTGGTCCCCTCACCCATCTTCCTGCTAGTATGAGTGTGTCCTGTTTTATACTCCCTGGAAATGTTGGGGGTTTTTATTTTCTGTAAAGCATTCACCAACCTCTGGGAATATCCATCATCATCTCTACATTAGTTTATAAGCCAACTTCATTCAGTGGAGAGAACACAGCTGATTTTCTGTACTAAAAGTCAAAGCAGGAAGGAAGTCCAGCCAAGCCCTCTTCTTCTCCAAGGTGCATTATTTCAGCACCTGAACTATGTGCTCCCCACAATGCCCCACAGTGTGGTGTTTAAAGCCTGACCTTAACTCAGAATGCTCATAATCACTTAGTGTTTGGGCAAAAATCCAGGAGTTCTATGAGAAGCAATTGGCAAAAATGGAATGGTAACTTTTAAACAGTTTAAGTCAATTAAATTTGAAAGGCATTTTGCGGGACAAACTACAAGATGCTTTTCTAGCCCCAAAGGCTTTCTTCTCAAAACTTTTACATTCAGTAAAGATGCTAGTACTCTTTACCAAAAAAAAAAAAAACAAACCCCAACCCCCCACCAAAAAACATTAAAAAACAAAACCCCAAATCAAAAAAGGACCAAAAATAAACTCAAAAAAACCCACAAAAAAACCCAACCAAACAAACAAAAACACAAACACCAAACCCCCCACATGCACACACAAAAATACCCAAGCCCCAAACTGGAAAGAGTATTTTACTAGAAGCTTAGGAATTAGATGCAAACAAGAAAACAGTGATTCCCTGTAAACAGATACTTTTTAAAAAAACTTTGTTTCCACAAAGCCAAAGAATACTTTAATTTTTCAAGCTGTGAGGTAATATGAAGATATTAACACACGTTGTACATATACAATGACAGATTACATTGTACTTGTTCCAGACCTGTTGGTAAAACAGCACACTACTGTACGTTGTTTCCAGTGGTAATAATAATGTGCAGTCGCTTCCCAACATTCACACTTGTAACATTTTTGACAGAATTAAACACGTCAATCTCACATAATTTTGAAAATGGGAAGTGCTTATCTGCATATAAACATACATACTAAAATAACAGCAATGTGGTTTTGACATACAAAGCTATTTTTGCAGTTTTATAGGCTGATTCAATTTTGGTCCAGAATTTATATTTCTATCTTTATTTTTAAAAAAACACAAACAAAAAAACCACACCAAATAATAAAAAAAAGGAAAAAGGCTAATGATGAAAGCACATTACTGAAGTGCTTCATAAAACAGCAGGAAGAACAGAACGCCATTTTTCATGTATTTTTCTAGTGTCTAAAGCCACATCACTATAAAAAGCCAGCAGTCTCTCAAGCTGGGTTGGAATGTTCTGAAAACAAATTATTTTATTGCAAAGAAGGGA
Organism: Origma solitaria; assembly: GCA_013397895.1. Lineage (NCBI taxonomy): Eukaryota > Metazoa > Chordata > Aves > Passeriformes > Acanthizidae > Origma > Origma solitaria. Next base: position 252,262 of record VZRL01001637.1, on the reverse strand, counting down.
AAGTGTTTAGAACAACTATTCACAACCTGATGTCTCACTGAGGTGCTTAAGTTACAGCACTGGACTTCTTAATGCTCTGCATTGACAAATATGTTTCATCTGTCTATCCATAAAGAACAGACCTATTAGATGCCTTTTTTGAGTCTTTTTTTCTTTTGCATTTTGGAGTTTTTTGTTGCGTGTCCTTCTTCTGCCTTACTATTTTCACACATCCTCAAAAGATCTGCTATTGGTCTGTGGCTCACCCTTGGAATGCACTCCCTCAGTTAAAAATGGATCAGGTTTTTCTCTTCTGAACATAGTAAACACAACAGGTGTTATCCTCCATCCTAGACAAGCATCACAGGCCTCAATGTCAAAGCCAAGGATAGTTTCAAGTGTTTTGTGACTCCATTAAGGCCACAGAAGCATACAACTGCAGTTTGAAATGGTAATGTGAATTTTAAAGCAATTCGACTAAAAAATAAATTCAACTTATGATTGACTTGAATTTTCAAGAGCTTTTCAGAACGACTTTTCAGATACCAGCTTGAGAACAAAGCACTGCATCACGCTACATAACCCTTCTCACAGTGCATAATTTTCCTGCATGGTATCCATCCTCAGTTTTACTCCAAAAAAACCTCTTCAGGTTCAACTGAACTTCAGGTAGCTCTCATAGAACACAACTTTCTTGCATTTCTGTGCTCTTCATTGCCCTTACTGCATCCACCTCCCCTTACCTGTTTCATGCACTTCTGCTCTGCGTTACACCGTTTTCAAACATCATTGTGCCAGCTTACCAGAGTCTGCCTGGCTACAGTACCCTTGGCAAATCAATGCACTCCAACAGAGCAGCTCCTTGCTGCTTCAGCAAAGTAGTTCTCCTGAAAAGGTTTACCTTCTCCTCCTGTACATTGTATCAAACACATTCTTTCCAAACACATTTGGAAAGAAATCAAATAGTACCAGTTTCAATACTAAAACCTGGCTATTCTTCATTGCCTCGATATTATCTCCAACCCTCATCAGAAAGACTTTCATTTTCACTACACCTGATACAAATTTAAAAAGAAGAAACTAAAATGCTCACTCAAGAACCTGGTAAATTTTAGCATTCAAAAGTACAGACAGGAATATACTGCCACCCAGGAACTCTGAAACTGTGTAAAAACTGCCTAAACATCTTGCATTTACACTGTGCTCTACATCCTTTAAGAGCAAAAGAGACCCTACAGCATAAGAAGGGCCCTAAGGCCTCAAGAACAAAGGAAACCTATCTAATAAAGGATTACAATGATATATTAATCAACCATTGTTCAAAAATAAAAGAAACAGAAACAACCATTAAAAAAAAGTTACTAGTTCTATGTAGCAGTACTTGAAAACTCTTATTAGAAATTATTAGACATAGCATCAAACCCAGGCATTCTGTCCCACTTGAATGACAACTCTGATGTTTGAGGTATTTCAAAAATATTTTGGAATCTGTTGCATTTCTTTGATAGAACAATGCACCTGTTCCTATGAAGATGAGATGACAAAATGGAAGATGGAATGGGAATGTAAAGAGGCAAAGTGATTTAGAAATTACAAGGAAAAAAACAGCCCAGGAATGGTTTCTCTGTTGTCAAAAGGACTTTCCTGAATCTACAGAAAGCTTTCTTCCTGCCTCTAAACTGCATCTTCAAATGAACCTTCTCCTCCTGACTGTTCTTAAGATCTTCTAATAAAAGGCACTTACTTTCTAGTAATAACTTCTGGTATTTTCAGGCAATGTTTGCCTGAAAACACACTTGTTCCTGAACAAAAGATGTATTTGTTTGCAAGTGTGTACGGTTAGATTTTGAAATTCCTTTATTTAGGATTCAGACTAGAGCAGTAAAGGCAACATGAATCTCAACTCCTCTGTGCAGTTACTGAATATTATACTTAGTTCCAGGCTGAAAATCTTCCAGAACTACTAGGTATGATGGCACGTCTAAGTCACCAGTGGGTAGCTCCCTAAGGTACAGTGTCAGTCCTTCTCCACGAAGCTTAAGCCTGTGACTCTCCTAAAGATGTCAGGAAAAATTTCTTCACTGACATGGTGGTCAGGCATTAGAATGGACTACCTACAGAAGTGCAATCGCCATCCCCAAAGTGTTCAAACAGCATGTGGATATGGCATTGAAGATATGGGTTAGCAATGCTAAGTCACTGGCTGGATTTGATGATCTTGAAGGTCTTTCCCAGCCCTAAGGATTCTATGATTCTTTAATAAATTTCTCCAACTCATGAAGGAGACAAGTGCTCCCAAAGAACTGTACACCAACCAGAGCTCTGTACAAATTCAGCTATTGGCAACTTGTTTTGCTGTCAAACTCCCAGTCTTCTGGGAATGACTTATTTCCAAGCATAGGCATCTCCCAACTTCTTGTCTCTGCTGACATTGCAAAATTGGACAGAGAAATAATCTAGCATTTTTAGCCTTTTAAAAACTCTGGTGCCTGCCTCTATGCATAAAAAGCCTCAAATCAGGCCTTACTTTTAAAAAGAGAGACAGCCTTTTCAGTAGCTTTGGCTCTCTTTTGCCTTTTTTATTACCCTTTCATTATACTAAGGCTTCAAAACATATTCTTAGGAAGAGCCTCTGTCTTAATATGGAAAAAAGGTTTTTGTCTCTCCCCGGAAATCTTTTCCCATTACTGTCTTGCCAGAGAGAGTACATTCCTAGAAATATGTGTTATTTTATTAGTAGTGATTTCATACAATCATACTGAACAAGATTTTCTCAGAGGCTGTAGGCCATGCTGTGGGTTGAGGTTTTCCTTTGAAAGAGGTCATATTTCATGTATTTTAACCAGTGAAAAAGGTCACTTGTCATAGCAGCTTTTAAAGTTTGTTAAACATTAATATAAAGCCGAGTGGCACAAATTGAGATGCCACACAGCTTCACTTACCAAATTCCTGTCATTGGTAAACAAAAGGAAAACAAGATGAGTGAAAACTGTCTCCTCTGCATATGATTGAGGTGATGACCTACCTTCTTCCACCTAAGAAGGACTTGAAAGGGTGTCACAGCATTGTTAGACACCTGTTCCATGTCAAATGTTCAGCATTGATACTGTTTGACAGGATGTACTGCGTATTTATTGCCTCAAGCAGGACAGATGTTAGCAACACGGCAGATGCTAACTTTCTACTTTTTTAAGAATAGACACACTATTTCTCTGGAAAGCCATATTTAGCAATAACATAATAATTTGACAGAAAATTAGCAAAAGTAACAGCGAAGCAAGTCCAGCAATTCTGCAAAGTGGGCAATCAAATTGCTTTTAAATGCAAAACCATGCTATTAACCCCCAAGAGGCTTGGTTTGAAACTCATTACAAGAAGATTACTTTTCCTTGACAGCACCATTTTGTACCAAAATTCACAAAACAATGCATTTAAAGAACTGACAAAGAAAAAGTAGGGCACAGGAGAGAATTACAATGGTGAACACAAATGTAAATTGAATGCAAATGAAGAAGTGTGTGCTCCTTCTATACCACTCTGAGCAGACCTGGTGAGATGCTTGTCACATAAAACACCTAATTAGTTTGTAATAGTCTAAGCAATACAAAACTGCTGGCAAGGTATGAAGCAACAGAGTAATGGGAAATGATCCTTCTCACCATAATGTTTTCTAAAGGTACATGACACACAAGCAAGGTGTAACCCATATGGTATTGAACTGGTTAGGCAGCTGCTCCTTGCCACCCTTTCAACTGCTTTCACAGCCTCTTCTGATATGAGAATTGACATTATCAGGAAGTAAAGATACGCACATATCTTTCCACAAGACAAGCAACAGACTGTGTGTGTAGAGAGAAGGAAACATGCCTGGATACAGGATGCACAACCCCGAGGTGGTGCCAAAGGAACCTGTGGGACCTGACCCTGGCAAGATACAAATGCTCTGACACAGATTAGCTTTTCTCGTTTGGACTGCACAGCATTTTTACTTTACTTATTTTACACAGTAATAGAATCTGTAATTTCTTAACCCAAATTAAGAAGTTCCATATGCAATTTCCTCATATTTTAGTATTATAAAAGAGCCACTGTTCAAATACTTCAAAAAGTAGTTTTTTTGTTTCTGTGGCTAAACCTACTATTGAAAGGTTTACATAGGAAGTCTGCAAGTAAAATACTGTCAAGCATTCATTTTGAAGCTGAATCTTACACAAGTTTAACTTTATACTGACAGCAGTATAGTTATAGCCTCTACATTGAACCCAAAAACTATACCCATACCATCACTCAGCAGTGCTTCTTCTGGAAAAAAGGTAAATCCATTACACAAATTTAAGGGATATGACCAAGTTTCTCAAGCCCTCTTTAGATACTTTGACTAGAACCTCACTTCATCAACGTCTCTCCCTCTGCAGAGAAGATGAAGTTATGATCACTTTGGTCAAGACTCCAAATGAAAAGCAGCCAGTTGTTCCCAGGGCAGCTCCCCTGCTAGCCCCCCCCAAGGATCAGGACCTGGCTGCTACCTCTCTTAGAGGTCAGCACAAGATTCAGCAGCAGGATATGGCTCACCTCAAGCTCCCCACTCCAGCTGCTGACCCACAAGCTCATGCTGATGCTCATCCAAGCAAACATACCACTCAAATGCAGTTCCATGTGCCAGACTACACTCCCTGGTAAAGGAGTTTAAAAGTTTGTTGGAGAGCACAAAACAAATTATAAATTAATTTTAAAAAAGCAAACAAAATCCAAGAGTTGACAAGCAAGGAACTGAAGGAACAACAAAAGTTAACTTCGGTAAATACTCCCAGACTTTAAAAGTTATTCAAATATCACAAATATGATATGTTTAATCCATCTGGCCCAACTTTCTCTTTGCCCTTCAGAAATTTAAGAAGGCAAAATCATACCTGTTAAAAGTCACTTTTTTCAGCTCTTCCGTCTACTAAGACAGACATCTTCTAGCAACTAAGGGAAGTAAAACAGAGTTTAAAAGCATATAACAGAATCATACAACTCTTATGGCTGGAAAATACCTCTAAAATCATGGAGTCCCACCTTTAAATTAGTACCACTGTGTTCACCACCAAACCATATCTCCGGGTGCCATAGTCCACTGCTTCCCTGGACAGCCTATTCCAACACCTGACTACCCTTTCAGTGAAGGTATTTTTCCTTATACCCAGTCTAAACCTTCCCTGGTGCAAACGCATTTCCTCTCATGCTGTCACTTGCTGCCTGGGAGAGGAGACCAACCCCCACCTGGCTATGACCTTCTTTCAGGCAGTTGTAGAGAGCCATCAGGTCTCCCCTTGGCTTCCTATTTTTCAGGTTGAACATTCCCAGGTCTCTCAGCTGCTCCTCATCAGACTTCTGCCCTAGATCCTTCATCATCTCCACTGCCCTTCTTTTTGTTATAGCTTGTCCACCTCTGCCTCTGTCTCCAATTCTCAAAGGCAACAGTCAACATCAGTGTGATGAAGAACAAGAAAGAGCAATGTTAGTAATCTGAGACCTGCTGTTCAACTTTCACATTCATCTCTCCCTAACCTCACCCATTTCGTAGACTACCTTATCTTTCTACCCTAGAGTCAGTAAGAAACAGATAAGGGAGAGATGACAGTTTTAAACATATTTGTGAAGGTAATACAGAGATTATTGCCTAAGTAAAAGCAGAGGGAAAGATAATGTCCAGACGTACTGCAAAAGCATTAGCAAAAGTACTGAAATAATAGGATTATCTTCCATTGCTACACACAAATGAAAACAGCAGTTCATCTGTTAAGGCACTGCATAGCTTCTGAGTATAATAGGGAAGAAAGTTTATAAATGCTTGAGAATTTGCCATAAATCCCATGGATATGTTTTCTTCATCTGAAAAGACCGAAGTACCAAGCCTACAAAACCAATTTGGAGCAAACACGAAACAAATTTTCTAAGAAAAAAGATGTCATGAACCACTGCATTAAAAAAGAAAAGCTCACCAGATCTTCCTGTTTCTCAAATTCCCTCAAGGCCCTGAAGTTTAACTGTGCCTGGCAATGAAATGGGTCACCAAGTTTAAACTCAAGTATCTGAGCTACTCTTCTGCTGTTTATTCGGACTGACAATGGTACAGCTACACATTACAGACAATTAAATTTTCTCCTTTACAAAACAAGTTTCATTTCTAACTGTAGGCTGAGGTTGCCCAAGGCTGCAACCAACTGTAGACAGTCAAGTGGCACCATCTTCTTCTTTTGTTCCAAGACACAAAGAGACAGGGATGAAAGTCCTAAGAATGTTTTGCCATGAACAAAGCATGTGTAGAGGCTGTAACCAGTTACAGGGTTTTTAAATTTATGTGATATAATATAGACTGTATTCATATATTGTGCATATAGCCAGATGAAAGAAACTTAAGTATACTGTGAAGAGATCCTTACTATAAGTTGGATAATTAAATAATGTAAAATCATAAACGAAGTTAAATAATTAAGTACACGCCACAGTGCAACAGCCAGAGGTGAGTGCATACTCCTGGAGTCACATCACCTGGCAAATGGTTACTAAATAACTGCTCACTGCTTACAGAACACAGGTTACACGGGCATCCATTTCTATGCTGGTAAGAAAACAAAAAAACCCTTTCAGCATTTTAAAAATTCTGGATGGCAGCTTCACTTTTTCCTCTAATTAAATGGATTTAATCAGAGGTAATAGATATGATAGATCAAAAGCAAACAGTCTAATGCATGATTTGCTTTTCATTCTAAGTGCAGAATTTCTGTCTCTCATGGTGGAGCAATTAAATTTCTGTCATCTTTCTGTAGCGATGTGACTGCTGGAAACAAGTTATAAATTCTGGCCTTGTTTTTCTGAGGTGTTCCACAAAGTCAAGTTTATATTGTCATTCTTACTACCACTCCTACAAATATGAGAACCTTTCTCATATTCTGAAACCTTCTCTTAGGGAAGTTTCCTCTTTCTTAGCAGCAGCAGTATTTATTAGGGTTTAATTCTCAGAACAAAACTCATTTTATGATGTACACCGTACCAAAAGCAGCAACCTTGCTTGTTCAGATGCACAGAAAAAGCCCTGAACCAGGACCGTGCTATCTGAGGCTATCATGGTCTCCAATTAGCACCCCTAAATAAGAATGAAAAAACCCTTTTTTCCCAATCTCATCCTTAAACATTTTTGCATTCATTCCAGACCTGTCCTCCTTTCTTTTGGCAATTGTTAGAGACTTACAAATAAGCATGAAAAGAAAACTAAACTTAGTTCAAGGGTGTACATACAAGCTTGTTTGTGCTCTGAGGAGGAAAAGAGTGATGTCCTCAACAGAAAAGGAGGTGGTTGAGAGGTAGCTGAGGAACGTGGGAAGCAATTTACAATTATTTCGTCTTTGGACCTCATCATAGTTCTTTCAGCATTATTACTTTCAAGTGTCCTCTTTTTTGAAGGCCCTACAGATAAAAATTACTCCTCTATTTTTAAAAAAAAAAAAAAAGACACATAAATGCATCATCCCCAAGGCAAGGATTGAGTTGGCAAATGAAAGGAGTGTATGCTCAATTCTGCCACCTCCTACGCCTCAGAAGTGGGATCATATTACTAGCATCCACCAACTCTCACTGTTACGCCACTCCGCAAACACAAGTTCTTTTCAGAGAGAAACAAAGCGCTAAACTGAGGTGGAAGGGGGAGCATCACCATATTTCCTTAAATATTGATCCAAATGCATGTCCTGCCTGCATGCCATACAGGCTGCACAGAATCTACACAGTGAATTAAGTAACTGATCTAGCTGTGACAGAAGAAAAGATTTCTCATTTACTTTGCTTTGGGTTTTTTGTAAAAGATGGGAAAAGTAATCACAATGGCAAACTTAGCAGAATAGCATACTTATTGAAGTAAACAGAGCAAAAAGTTCTGATTTTTTTGACAGTCCAGAAATGTTTAGAAATTCTGTAAAAACCAGGAGAAAAACAACCCAAAACATATGCTGTTATTTTAACAAGCAAAAGGTAATAATTTCAGATTTCCAGACTTCTACTTACTTTGCAGAATGATGAATATGTACTATCAGCTCAGTTACAAATGTAATCAGACTCTAGTTTGATTTTCACAGAATCATAGAATATCCTGAGTTGCAAGTGACGATCCCACAAGGATCATCAAAGTCCAATTCCAACTCCTGGCCCTTCAGAGCCCCAAGAGTCAAACCATGTGCCTGAGAGCATTTGTCCTAATGTTTCTTGAGCTCTGTCACGCTTGGTGCTGTGACCGCTTCCCTGGGGAGCCTGTTCCAGTGCCCAACCACCCTCTGGGTGAAGAACCTTTCACTAATATCCAACCTAAACCTTCTCTGAGGTTTCAGCTTCATAATGTTCCCTCAGGTCCTGTCTCTGTCACCATGGAGAAGAGACTGGTGCCTGCCCCTCCTCTTGCCCTCACAAGGAAGCTCTGGACTGCTACGAGATGTCTCCTCAGTCTCTTCTTCTCCAGGCTGAACAGACCAAGTGACCTCAGCTGCAGCTCTTATCACTTCACCTCTAGAGCCTTCACCATCTCTGCTACCCTCTCTTGGACACTCTAATAACTCAATGTCTGTTTTATATTGTGGCCCCCAAAACTGCCCCCAGCACTGGAGCTGAGGCCGCCCCAGTGCAGAGCAGAGTGGGACAATCCCCTCCCTTGCCCAGCTGGCAATGCTGTGCCTGATGCCCCCCAGGACACTGCTGGCTCATATTCCAACATGGCATCAACCCCCAAGTCACTTTTCACAGCGCAGCTTTCCAGCATCTCATTCCCCAGTCTGTCCATACATCAAGGGTTGCCCCATCCCAGGTGTTGAATCTGGCATTTGCCCAGATTAAAATTCATTTGGTTACTGATTGCCCATCTCTCTTAATTTGTCAAGGTCTCTCTTTATATTCCCCTGTTAAAGCATCTAGAAGTTAGGGGAAAATAATTAAAAGGAAATAAAAGTAAATTAGTATAGCAGAATTTTAATATTATCTGTCTTTTGTCAAAAGAATTACACTAGCAGGTTCAACAACCAGCACAATTATCAGTTACTTTTTATCTTGCATTACCAAACAAAATCATGTAAAAATTCTTCAAATACATCTATAAAGAAGGAGACAAAATATTGATTTTTCACAGAGAACCTACATAGTATTTATACTGAAAAAAAGAGCTCCCTCAAGATGTTCTTAATGGTTAAGAATAAACTCACAGATAAATAAAAAGAAGGAAAACCAAGAAAAGAGCAAAGCTTTCCACAGGACAAATTGCAATTAGATAACTGAATCTAATGAAATCTGTGGAATAGATTTACAGAAGAAAATTGGATAACTATCGAGAGACAACACTGGGCACGAATAATTTATTTATCCTAACGATTTTCAAGCATAAATGGTAACTACAGATCATGTGCGAAAATACACAATAACAAATACCTTATATAGTAATGTGCCTTACTGAATCTCCTTAATGATGAGTAATACCAACAACTCTAACACACTCCTACTTCTCACATTCCTCTGTGAAGATATTCAGCACCAATTGTGCGACATTTCTCAAGCCCTTCAATCTTTCTATACACTTTAATATTATTTATTTATATGACTCCTCCTATTGTTACAGAAAATTATCACAGTTGTTAAAAAAAGTGTGGACTAGACAGCCTAAGGAATTACTGAGAAGGAATGTGAAGTATGTGTCTATGTGGATAGTTACCAAATAAATTACTGGAGGAAAGAAATATTAAAAAAGCACAGCACTTCTGGGGATTAGTATTTGTTTGCAAATCAAAAATCTTAACTAGCAACACAGATTATCAGGTGTGTTAATTTGGGCTCCTACTGGTCAATTGACTCCATAGCCATAAAAATAATGATACTCTGTACAGAATCTCCAGACTGTCATGCTGTAATCAACAGTCCAAAAATCTGAAACCAAACTATACTATTAAAAAAGCCTTTTATTCAGAGCTGATATCTTATACATCAGTTCCTAAATGTCACCCAAACTTATCAAAATGTCTTAATGGAAGCAAAAGGATCTTGCAGATCAAAAATATGCTTCCTATTATACATATCCTATATGTTTGTTCTGTGTGTCTAGTTCACAGACATTTCACTTCCCTCAGATTTTGACATGCAATTAAACATTTGAAATTATGAATCATTGTAATAAAACGCTGCTAATTGGATTTTTAATTGAAAGCTCCATTTTCCTCTTTCTCATACAAAACATCAGCAGCAATCAAAGCAGCTGAGATCACAGGACAACTTGGCCTGGAAGCCCACCTGATCCAACCCCTGCTCACACTGGGGCTAACACAAGTATAATTCCAGGTCTGAGTACAAGCAGACAGCAAATTTGTAACAAAAACCAGGAAAAAACAGTTTTACAAAAATCATGGGAGCTGATCTTCCTAGTCACAAGCAGTGTATTTCCTGGCAAATGGAAATGTCACTAGCAGCTTGAACCACCTGAAAGAACCAAAGAACACCTTACTTTTGAATTTCTATGGATTTATTCCTATGGGACTCTGCATTTCATCTGAAGCTGACAAAATGTACTCTATAAATATTTATACAGCATATAACAGATTTCTTTTTATTTCTCAACGCACAAATAACATCCATATAGCCACAGGTTTTTTGATTACCTCTCCTGGAGATATAATTTAAACATTAATTTTAAATGTCAGCTTGTGAATAAGAACTGTTCAAATGTTCTTTAAGTAGTGTGATTTGTAGTAAACACTAATGTATTAGTACAATTAATTTTAGTTAGCAGAAGTGAAAATAATAGCCTATTTCATTTACCTTCTTCAGGATGTTTTTTTTATTAATAGGCTTTATTTTTTTAAATGAGCAAGAGAAACTTCCATTGTCATACACAGATTAGAAATGCAAATACTTAAACACTTCCCACAATGACTGACTTCAGAACTGATTCTGAGCATTATCACAAAGAAAGCAAAGAACCAGTGTGACAAAGAGCACTACTGCCCCCTAATGAGCCGGACCACAGAAGTTCCTCTGTAACAGCATTTTGTGTCTTTCCTTAAAAAAATCAAGTCCCTATATCCATGAATTATGAAAAAAAACAAAAGGAAGAAAATAAGACAATCATTAAGAACATATACTTTAAATTCATGCCACATTTCTGCACAAAAGGCACATACATAATTTTGGAGACGAAAAAAGAAGCATCTTAGCAGCTACAATTTTCAGATATAGTACTTAATGCCCTCAGAGATCATGAGGATGCAGAATATGCCAGAAGAATTTCCCACACTTCTGTTTGTATTAGCAGATATTAGTCAGTCTTATATACTAGGATGTAATCATTCAGAAAAAAAGCCTGTAGTTATCTTCACACCAACCCAGATTTTTATATGTTAATGTCCATACTGTGAGAGCATCAGTTTTCTGGTTGCACTATTTTATCTAAATGCCGTTTGTTCTAGGGTTGTAATTGTCACCAAGTAATTCTGATCTTGGTGTCTAAACATACCCATAGAAAAAAACAGAGAGGAAACAACTGAAAAAGTCCACTATCTGAATAATGTTTGTACATGACACAGAAGAACTTTCTGTCGTACATTGATATTTTGCCTTCTATATTTTTTGTAATAGTGTTCCATAAGAACTGAATCTGTATTCAGTGCTCACCACTGGAGCTTGGGCATAAAATTTTGTCCAGTTTCTGTATCTTCATTTCATGTGAGAAGCACAAACATAGGCGGTTTATTCTCTTTCATTTCACCATACATCAGAAATTCCACTCACAGCAAAATTATTGCGATTTAAATGCAATGCTAAGGCAGCACTGACTTCTGATTTCTCCCCTCAAACTTTTTAATACCGAATTTTTCATAGGTAAACATTCTAACAGACACCACAGAATTAAAGATCCCAATTGCCTAGCAAGATAAGGTCAAAAGCAAATCATGTGTCTAATTTGAAAGATGCTGGCTAAGGAAATATACAGATTTTATGAATAAAAAATTATTTATTGGTGAGTTTGGGTACTGACATGCCACCAGTCACTAAAATCCTTGAACTTAAGACTCTACCTTAAAAACTCCCAATACTGGGTTCCTGTGGCCTCACATACCATGTCATCATTCATATAAATACAATATAAATTATTATCACAGAAAGGTTGCAAGTGATGAGCAATGTCTTACATAACTACGCACATGGTGGAAAGCTGCAACCTATTATGTATTAAAAGCACAAGAACTACAATCCTATGCTATATGATAAAAATAAACTATCTAGAAAAGCATGTTAGAGACCTAAAATAACCATATTCCCTATTTTTCCTGTTACAGCCCAAAAAGGTGTCAACACCTGTTGTTTGTGCTATCAGTCTACTGAATATTTATGCTATTATATCAGTATTTCACAATTCCAAGTGATTACTACACCCTTTATGAAATATAAAAATTAAAATACTGACAAGAATAACAACAAGCAAGAGTTCCAATGGATGCCTTTAACAGAGCTTTAACATAAGGCCATCACCACAACTCATTCCAACCCTGCTGACATATATTTCTTACCTTTGAATCTTCATTGCTCACTCCCAGCTCTAGCACAGCTTGAGGAGACTTCAGCTTTGCTTGCATGGACTCTGCCATTTGAAGATTAAGCTGCCATCCAATTGTTTCAAGCTAAAAAACACAAATTTCGATGACAATCAGATGGTACAGACGCACTGAGGTCAACTTCCAAAACTGCCAGTGGTGTGTGTCAGTGACCACAGTGTCACACTCTACAAATGTTTAGCATTTGTATACAATGCATTTCCCTCAAATTATCCTGGACTCCAAGACAGATTTGTTTCTTGTCAAATTTACCATTCAAATCGCATATGACCACTCAATATAAAGCAACTTCCTATGTCCCATATCTGATAGAACCAACCCATAGAACACAACTAAGGATCCAAAATATGGTAGTTTCCTCTTCTTGTGGAAGTTTTTCAGCAAAGTTGCAGATTCAGTTCCATTTTGTATTAGTTTTTCTTTAAGGAAAAAGAAAAAATATACCAATAAATAGTAAACCAGCTAAAAAGGGTGATTTCTTCATCAACAGATCTACTCATGTGTGTTGCACCATATGCAGATCTCAATGACAAAAGTAATCCTGCTTTTTGAATCATTAATGCTGAAAAGACAAAACCCAGGTAAGCATATGAGCAATAGAATTTTTAATAGAAAGCTAAAAAAAAATTTCAAATTCTTTTTTAACCATTAATCCAAAATCATATTCAAACATTCTTAAGGTACAGCTCATAACACAAGCACACAACAACAGAACTACAAGACTTCCACAAAATAATCTTCCTGACCTTAGTGAATAAAAAGAAGTGGAAATACAAAGTGTTACTATCTTCCAAGATAATTTGCACACAAATTCTTTTTCATCTAGTGTCTCGCCTCTTCTAGTAAATATTATGTCTGAATTGGTAAAAGTGAAAGTGTGCCACATCTTGATTAATCCCTTACCAATCTAAAAGCTAAACTCAGCTAAAATCATTAACAGAATAAAGCTATGACAAAGGCCTTGTTTTGTGAACACCAATACCTGCCCTGCATTCTACAGTGACAGTAATCTCTAGATGAAAGACAGGAAGGGGTGGCAAAAATTTCTTCCATGGGCACAGCTCAAAGACAGAACTTCCAAAATTTCTTGCAGCTATACAATTTACACTTACATACTAATGCATGCTATACTGCATTCATTTGTATGCCAGATCAATAGCAGAACTGTGTAACAAACACTGGGCGCCATGTAACTAAGCATATCAAAAGCAAAATTATGTATCATGATACCTTAACCATGACAGCCAGCCCAAGATGGTCAGGGAGTTTAGTCAAGGCCACAGTTAAGGGAAAGACACAAAGACAGTCTCAGACTGACTTTGTGAAGAGCTACAGAACAGGAGAGCAGGAAGAACTTCAGCAGGTCAGCCTGTAGTCTTTCAGCTGCTCTGCAATCAATGCCCCATTCAAACTTCAATTTGTCAGAAAAATAAGGAAGTTTACATTTAATCGAATCCATGAAAGCATGTAGACCACACAAAGGGACCCAGTGAAGATGTTCCAAGTCTGGTCCACCTCATTTTGAGCATAGCTTTAATAACAGGATGCCAAAAGCCTATGAATTAAAGATGCTTTAAAGAAAAGTTACACAAATAGCAGATGAATTTTTAATCATAATTCTGCTTTGATTTTCTCTAACTTGATTACATCTTGGTTAGTGAAAATAATAGTGCACAGCCCATCCCACCCAAAAGCACAGAATAATCTAGAGTGGATTTTGCCTACATGCTCAAGTCAATCACACTAATGGACAACTCTGCAAAGTCCCTGTGCTAGCCAGTATTTTCCAGAAAATTATACCAGAATGCTTCGACAAGAAAACATTTTTCCCTCCACAAACTTCAATGAAATTAAGAAATGAACTCTAGTTTTTTCAGGAGCCTAAAAATAGTACCTTAAAACAAACAAACAAAAAAATTAGGGTTTTTATCAAAGAAAAAAAGTATAGCTCAGTTAAGAAAATTGATAATGGTCAACAGAAAAGGACTCAGATCCTAAGTTATGGGTTGCAGTGGTGGGAGAAGCCCAAAGCAGGCAACTGGGACCAGTTCCATCTATTGATAAAACACCTAACTACTAAGGACAAACACAGACACAGCAAGCTCTGGAATGTGACAGCTCTTCACACTGCAGTCACTAGGGTTCAAGCCCCCTGCTCCTCAGTTTAGGAAGGACTTTGTATCAGCCACTTGAAGAGTTTATTACTGTAGTATGGAAACCACGCCACAGCCAGGGTAGCAGCTCACCCAGGATCATAAAAAAATGTCCCACTAGAGACAAAAACAACATCCGAGAAGTCTGACTTTTAAGGCTTTTCTGAAGCTGTTAAATAGTGTGTACTCCGCATAGCATGAAGAACAAACCACCAAAAATAAAGAAATTCAAATTTGTGTTTTCTATTTCACTTTTAATACACATCTATCCTAGAATATTGTAGAGGGGCTCAGAATAAATACAATATATGTGGCAGCACACTCACCTGAGTTTATAGCTGAAGAGCAGATGTAATTCTTGGTTTATATTGCTTTACCTTAAAAATAACTTTGTTTTTCCGTACGATTCAGGTCTGCTTTCTGTTTCAAACAGTTGTATGAGAATAAGTCATAATTAATAAACAGCATGCTGTCTAAGGCATCAAAATTGTCCATTTTCTTGAAAGAAAAATGCAGCATGTATCTGGCTATAGCTGTGTTTACTTAGAAGACATTCAACATCCTGAAATGTCAATTAACCTTCTGAGGGTGGTGACAAGTTTTTGCATGGCATTTGTGTCAAGACATAGTATTTGTTAGTCAGAAAGTGGTACATATTTTATGGCAAATTTTTTAAAATATGAAAGGACTACAAAATTATTTTTCTTCTGGTATAGAACTTGTTACAGAAAACAGAATGATGGGAGAACGGTGCCAGAATCTGTGATATACTAACTGAAAAGCATTTACTGGGGCAGGGGAGAAGTATTTCCCCATTTCTAGCATGAAAACATAGCCATGTTATTAGGTACTGCAGACCCTTAGCTTCTTTTCACAATTTCTTATCAGCAGGTTAGAAATGTGGAAGCTACCTTGTCACTGCAACACTAAACACTGTTGAAAATACACTGTTTAGTGCTGTAACTTCTCACTGATATCTCTGGCATGTATTTAACCTCAAGGTTATGTTCAGAAAAGTAGAACCCAAAATCAAACAGGTGCAAGCTGGAAAAAAGGAAAGGAAAAAAAATAGGTACTAAATAAAAGCAATAGTGAGAATGTATGAAAATTCTTCAGATCTGCTCCATGAATCCTATGACAAATGAGTCAGGGCAACAAAGATATGAGGAACCTTTCAACAACTCCTCTAAGTCCTCAGTCCTTAGGTCCAATTTGTTTCATTCAGGCTTCCGAAGAGACTACCATGACACTCAGGACTAACAGACATGGAAGTACTTACACACTTCCCCCTCCTAACACCCACTCAGCACCGGCTGTAGAAGAGATAAGTGTCATCCCTGCTGAATCAGCTCTGTTACCCCACGGCTCCTCAGTGCTCCGCCACCCACAGCTGTCCCAGGACACATCCACACTAGAAAGCAGCTAGTTCTCCTACTTTAAAAGGATCTGAGCCTTCAACTGAAGATGAGCAGCACCTTCACAGGTACATAAAAACATCATCTCTGGTTTGTCTGTGATGGCCACAGTCCTTTTCATCCATTGTAAAACATTGGATCTTCCAACTTAAGCCCACTGTCCTGTCCACCAGACTATTTTCCATGTTAAATAGTAGACAGTCATATTTTACACAGTAAGACAAGATCACCAATCTAACATTACTATGGTAAAACATTTGGGTGAAAGTCACTCTCTTACAAAAAGCCCAACGCACTAAATGTCAAGGCAGCTTTCACACCTGATTTAAACCTCAAGCACAATCTCCAACCAAATCAAGGTTCACACAATCAAAATAAACACCCACAGAATCCACCATTTCCCTCGTCACTGCCCATTCTTTTTACATACTCTCTCGTCTCTTTCTGGCATATTTTCACCACAGTTCCTTACTGTCACTTTTTGTTGCCCATAAACATTGCTACAAATTAAATCCAAACCGAGAAGAAATTCAAGAAGTCTGATAACTTTCTGGACAACTTTCTGTATTAGTTGTCAAAAATACCTCTCTCTACTACACAGATATATTTATTTTACTCTTCAATGAGAAATCAAATCAATGTTCTTCAGCAAAGAAATTCAGATTAATCATGCTAACTATACAAGAACCAGGCTATCAGATTCAAAATGAAGGACTACAACTTTGAGAAGGAAAGAAGGACAAATGTTGATAATAGACATGCTGTAGGGCTCCAACCTAAAGAACCAAGAATGGAGCCAAAGTGAACATGAAACTGACACTGAAAAAAATGCTGGCAAGGACCTAATTTGAGGAAACAAATTAAGGGTAAGTATTGTGAAACAGGGACAACAAATTGGGAACAGTATTTCCAAAAATATGTATTCATTTAAAATTTCTTACCTAGTACTTCCAACTTCAGCCAAATTTCTAAAGCAGGGTCCAGTATTTTTAAAGGAAAACAGAAAAAAGGTGCTTAAATACTCAGTCAGTATTCCCTACCAGAGGAGGGAAAGGGAGTATTTTTTATTTGGTCTTGGTTGATAAACCGAGATCACACCTCCTATCTGTCTCCACACCTGTAAAGACTGGAAGTTTATTTTAATTTTAAGCAGAAAACTGGAATTTTCATTTACATTACCTGATTTTAGAAGGTCATCTAATGTCATATCAAATCATTACAGAATGACCAGTATTATGGCTCTCAGAACTCACAGCTGTGGCACAGCTCACTTCTTACCACAGTGCTGGCAGGATGTCATAATACCATGCACACCACTGTTTCTCATCCATGATTTGGCACCTGTTTGTCCCTTAGAAAGCGCTTTAAGCATAGATGCACAGAAAGTGAGAGCAACAATGAGTAAATACAGCAACAAACCTGCAAGAACTACACTATGGAAATACTGCTTGGACACATAAAATCAGCAGCATTGAGGTTTTTATAACCACAAGACATTTAGGCAGTTATGAAACAGCCAATTACTTCACAGTTCAAATTCAACCTGTTATAAAGATCTAATTATTTTGTTCAGGTTCTTGCACTCCATTTTCTTGGAAAGATTTGCTGCTTTCAGAACACCTAGCTTTCACTAAATAGAATAAAATGTTTTATTCAGAAAACACACATGACTCAAAACAGGTGGACAATTAATCAACATTATAGGTTAAATACTACTTAACAATCCACTACAGATAAACTGGCTACAGGAAAGATCATGAAGACCCTGCCATATCCAGTATTAGCCTTTCTGACAAGCAAATGACTCATGAGCATTTCTACAGGCAGAGAAATAAACACTGATTAGCAGTTAGCAAAGAGCAAGAAAAAGAACTCTCAAAACCAGTGCTTCATCTTGACGTCTAAAAAGTGAGAAAAACACGCTTCTGGGCTTGTTAACAAGCCTGATGGTAAGAGAATGCAGAAGCAATCCTAAACTGGTAGCAGTGTCCTGTAGTTTTATGCTTATGACAGAAAAAGGGTTATGAAAGCCCTGTATGGGAAAGGAACATATAGCGTAGGCAAACTAACACATCCAATTTGTAAAAGTCTACTACAAGTACAACAACAAATGTTTTCAGTATAGCCAAAAAGCAATTGGTAAATAAAAATGATAACATTACCACATAATTGCTAATCTTTGAAAATCAGTTACATAATACAGTTTTTCAACAGTATTATTTCAGTTGGGTATTTCTTCCACTGTCAATGGGCTTTGGTTTAGTTTGCCTGCTTGAATTTTTTTCAAAGCAGCGAAACTCCACAACATGTGCCTTTTTAGGTAGCTAAAGATACTAACCACCACAAAGTTACTAAGTAATTGCAGAAGTTTTCCAATGTGACTGAAAAGAATGTTAAAGCAAAGTGAGCCTGTGGCCCACAGTCAGAATTAAAAGCCACTAACATGAGCACAAATGAAACTAAATCCTAACATCCCTTCTGAAAGTTCAAATCGTGGCACAGAATTGAGTGCTTCTAATCACAGAATGGTTTGGGTTGGAAGGGACCTTAAAGATCATCTAATTACAACTCCCCTCTCCTCCTTAGGCATGGACACCTTCCACTAGACCAGGTTACTCAGAGCCAAATCCAGCCTGGCCTTGAACACTTCCAGGGATGGGGCATCCATAGCTCCTCTGGGCAACCTGCTGCAGTGCCTCACCACCTTCACAGCAAAGAACTGCTTCTTAATAACTAATCTAAACCTATCCTTTCTCAGTTTAAAGCCATTACCCTTCATTGTATCACTACATGCCCTTGTAAAAAGTTCTCCTCCAGCTCTCTTGTAGGCTTACCCTTGTGGGGTAGACCCCTCCTGGTACTGGTGGTGCTGACAGACTTAATTAACATGGACCCCCCTGTTCCTGGTTGCCAGCAGCTCTCTATGGCACAGAATGGTTCCGCAGACTTGCATAGTTAACAACTAACATCCAGGTCTCCTGACTTCAGGTCCATACTCAACGACCCACTTTAGGGTAGTTAAGTGCATCTGTAGTAACTTTCCTTCTCAGACAGTCTAAGTAATCTGAGGACATGCTGAAGTAGTGAAATTTATTTCTTATTTTCAGAAGTTTTTAAAAACCACATAAACAAAAGAGAATGCCAGTAACTTCTTACTGACTCATTTTTTACAGGTACGACAGAAAACAGTCTTCCTTTAGGCAGAAGCCTAACAAACTATTTCAGATAAAGTAGGTCAGTTACAGCAATACAGAAATTAGTTTCATGCTCCACTGGTATATAGATCTACCCATGTGATTTTCAAATAATTTAATCTTTATTTTGAGAGACCACTTAGTTCAAAATGATCCGGTATTTGTGATAACTTCAGTGTTACTGCACATCAGATTAAGCTTTTTATAGCCTGAGAAAAAAACTGACCTGCTTGAAGCTCTTTCTATTAAAAACACTAAAATAATGTACAAGTGCACAGCAGTATTTTTCAAAGTTACACTCTCCTCATCTATTTCTCCTAAAAATGTGGTCTATCTGTAAAAGTATGTATCTGTTCACACACAGCAACTATTCTTGGAGGTAAGTTCAGCTTGACATCTTAAGATTGCAAAGTCTGAACTTCTACTATTTTAGTGTTAAGAATGAGTAACTAACACTGTGGAAGAGTGCATAAAAGGGAGACAAAAACCCAGCCCCTAGCCCATTCTTGAGGAAGATTTCTGAGAGCTGAAGAAATAAGGAACTACCCTTGAATAGCCCCAGTGTGAGCAAAAACTACACCTTGAAAATAAAGCCTGACAAACTGAAAAGGTGCACTCCATAATGTAGATGGTTTCAACAATGGGGAAAATTAACAACTCAATGTCTCTGCGCACACGTACCTTAGGAAGGTACATATAATGTCCCCAAATACAATAATTACAGAAAGAGAGAAATTATATTTTAACAAATGAAATCAAATTTTGTCATTTTGTCTCAGATATTAACTCATTCACTTCAGTTATTTTTCCTTCTAATTTTAGAGGAATAGTCCAACTTTAAAACTAAACATTTCCTGTAATAGTCAAAAGAGCTGTTTATGGAATTTAAGCCATCCATATTATCCTCACTAAAACTATTATGAACAGTGAAGGAAGAGATAATGGGATATGAAAGACACCTCCAGGAAATCTTTTTCTTATATTACTGTAGTAGTACATATCACACTGACTCAAAACATTTAAGAATGTTTTCCACTCAACACGACGTTTTGAGGAAAAAAAAAATCCGTAAGAAATTTTCTAGCACAGTTCTTTCACTTAGATTTTTTTCAGTTGTCCTAACCAAATAATCTAAAGGAAAATTAGTATGGCCATTCTTTCACTCAGTTTAATTCTTAAATGAGTAACTGTCATAGCTCCTGCACCGAAGACAAAATATTCCTCAATTCATTGTAGAAAAAAGAAATCAAAATACTCACATTTGATGTTTGGGGACTGCCTTCCCTCATCTTTCAATACTTATTTAAACAGAATGTACTAAGTCACAGTTAAATAGACTAATAATTTTCATTTAAAGAAAGTATTGCAACATGTATGTACAGTTTTAATATATTAACTAGCAGTTTTGTAAGGATGGGAGTACTAAGCTTGTATTACATGTCTGAAAAAAAAAAAGGTCCTCAATGCATTACTCTAACTTCAGACCTGTGTAATCACACCAGGATAAAACTAGAGGAAACCATTAAGTCTTCTCTCTAAAATTTACAGCCGGAGGTGCCAATTCCACTTTTCATCAGCAAACTCAGCACTCCAGAATCAAAAATCAAAATTAGACATGAAAATGTCTAATTTTGCCTGCTGTGATGATGAAAATAATTTAGGAATGATTTAAGGGTGACAAAACATGCCTGGCTATGAACTCCTTCAAAAACTCTCTCCATCTCTTTAAGAAAAGAGTATTATTGCAGAGGAGACAGCAGCAGGATGAAGACAAAAGTGTACTCAATATAGCAAATAAATATTGAAACAGGAAAAAAAAGGCGTAAAATTTCAAGAGAAGGAAATGATTGACAGGCAAAAATTGTCAATCATCACAGGTAGGGTCTTCATCACAGAAATAATGTGCAATCAGGAAGAGAGAGTATCGTCTAAGATAAGCGCCAGATCAAACAGCAATTTTCTCCTGATGGGAAACTTGAGCATTGTGAGCATTGGAGATGACTACTTAAACACACTGATTTTTATTCTCCATTGTTGCTACTGACTTCAGCTGAACTAATGTGGCGTGAGTATCTTTGAAGGAGGTTCTGGATGCTGCAGCTTCCTTTCAGCAGGTCTCACTGTAACAACTGCTCCACAGGTGAGGAACCCTGAGTGAAACAGCTGGATTTCCATATGGTTAGCAATAGAAAAACATCATGGTATACAGTAGTTAAAAATCTGTTTCTTTACTGCACAAACATATTCAACACCAAAGCAATTCAGTATCTCCATTTCATAAATGGGTTACTGAGACATTCTGTAGTTTCAGTGAAAGTATTCTTCAATGGCAGGTTTAAAATTTGTAACACTCATATTTTACCTGTACATATGAATTACAAAATGAATGACTAGCACCTTCAGCTGACAGTATTAGGCAAATGTTCAAATTAAACATATGACACGCAGCACGGACCATAAAAATGTCAGGTAACTATCAACAAAACCATAGGTACAACCACTCATCCACAGAACAGATTCAGTACAATATATTGAAGTTTTTTATTAACTGCAAGTCTGTAGTTACAGTCAGTCATAACACACATGCACAGCCAAGTTAAGCAGAAGCAGCATAGTCAACTACAGTGACTCCTACAAAATTTTTAAGTCTGGACTTTGAAATGTTAATGATAGTTTTACAATATAATGTTTCTCAGTCATGCAGGCGTAAGAAAGTAAGAATCACTGGATGAATCTTGTCTACCTAGACAGTACTAGACTGCAAAGTCAAATCAGATTCCGTCTTAATCTTGCAGATATTGTGAGACTGTCAGCAAACGGGAAAACAAAACAAAACAAAAAAAAGCAAGCAGAAACTATGGTTTTCACCAGTAGACAAGAATAACTAGAAATAAAGGTGGTTCTAACATAAAGACAAGGACAGAATTGGATTGAGCGAGGCAGACACACAGAGAATGTACAGAATCCTGTAAAAATATTGAACAAAAAGCACACAATTCCCAGGGGTAGAGGAAGAAAAATATCTTAGCCTCAACAGAAGGCACTGTTATGACCAAGACAGTGAAAACAGGTGGGGTCAAAGAGTTAGTCAAAAGATTAAACCAAGCAAGTGGGATAGAGACACTGAATGAGAACTAATCTTCACTAATGTGAATAAACACACTATGTTTGCTGCAGAACTCTTGGACCCCTCAGCCTAACTTTCCCTAATGATATCAGTAACTTAAGAAGGCAGCAAAAAAGCTTAAAATGAAGAGCGCAAGTTTTTTAACTCTGTAAACTGTTAGTTTAAGTTTGTAATTAATGCTTGAAAAAGCAACAGGAGCAAAACAAAGAGCCTCTACCTCACCTCTCAGAGAAGACATTAAGAGCATAGTAAAAAGAGAAGAGATTGGGACATAACTCTAAAAGGAAAATATGCACCTAAATCCACCTTATTTGGTGAATATGTAAGTTTAACTAGACTCTTCATCCAGGACTGGCTCTCTCCTGAAGGTTAATTTCTTCTGATTTCCCATTTTTATCTTCAAATATAAAATCCTTTTTCTTTTCAGCAAACTTTACTTAATACATATACCAAGACAAGTGGTATTTACAGACTTCTTTGCTCAGTATTCAAACCAAAGCCCCTCACCTCTTTAACCCTGGAATTCAAGGAAAAGACACACTCCAAAAAGAACCAGCATGCATCAAAAGGAAGGAAACGAAAGAAATAACATGACATGAATTGACAGAGTAAGACAAGTGCTAAGATGCAGCTTCAAAAGACTTTCCCCTAACTGAATTTACTGTGAGTTTTCATCTTTAACTGATCTTTAGTGATAAGCAGCTAGTTTGAAAGCAAACAGAAAGAGGCACTATGACAAACATTAGAAGCAGCATTCAGATTTCAAAAACCCCAGCATTTTGGGGTTCACTTTGTGCAAGAGGTAAATGCGGTGTTGTGCTCTGTCTACGAGAAATTTGTGGGCACAGAGTTGCAGTAAAAATATGCACACGTGTCTATGATCACTTTTATTAAGTCATGCCTGACTGGAGTTTTTATCTAGCAGAATATATAGCAAGATCCAATGGAGAGAAGATTAAGTTGGACAGCTTTTAATTAGAAATAAGGCAGACATTTTTAGTGACCATTAAAAAGACCCCAGAAATTACCTGTCATTTCAAGCCTTGAAATCACAATCAGACCCCTGCTCCTAAACCTCTTTTACATATTGAGGGAAAATTATGGTTTGTATTACACAGGAAGTTACACAAGATAAGCACGGTACTCTTGTAACCTTAAAAAATGCTATTTTTCATGTAGGAACAGAATGAAACTTACAGATCTTTCTAAACATTGTCAAAATTTACCTTCTTTTAACCTTCACAATTTACACTTTCTTGGTAGAAGACAGAAGAGAGCAAGGATATGAAGAAACTCATTAAAAAATCCTCAGAAAGCAGTACCTAAAAATTGCAAACAATTAAAATTCCTACTAACAAAGCTGACTGAGAGAAATAGTAGGACTCAGATGTGCTATAGCTGGCAATTAAAATAATCTCATTAGGTATAAAACTGTGGTTTCATTTCATATATAATCATTTCTGTTTTCTTTGCCTCTCTGAGTGTATTGGCATCACATGATGCAAGCTGGCTCACCATTCACTGTGACAATGCCGGTAGGTACAACACTGTATTTGTGACCTCTGTTTCTCACTGTAAGAATGACCAGCTAATCAGATATTAACAAGAAACTGTAAAATTCCTTCTTTGGAATTTGATTTGGTTTGAGCTGTATTCCTCCTTATTTTGCATTCTTCTGATACCAGAAAAAAAATTCTGCCATGACATACGCAGAGCACACCATTCTCGTCTTTTTGTCATAACCACCACAGGATGCATGTGTTTCAGAGTATTTCTGTAGATGTGCCAGCATTTAGCAGAGGGAATTTAGCATATTAACATTACATATACACCCATTAGCAAGAAGGCCAGTTTCTGAGAAAATCACTTTCAGAGTTTTTCCCATATGGCTTCAAACAGGCACTCAAGATACAGAACTGACAGCTCTGTCAAGAATTTTAGGTACATAATTTCACTAGTTGCATTCCCACGCATCATTATATTAAGCAATGCTGTCTGAAAGCTATAAAAAACTCCCCCTGCTTGGCAACATAGGACTTTTATCTTTTTCATTATGTATATTTTAAGGACTCCCCGAATAGTTTTCCAAAACAAGAAAGCTATGAAGCACTTAGCTTGATCTGCCTTTAAAAAAGAGATTTGCGCAGAACACCAAAACACATATAGAGAACATAATATTAGGGTGAGAAGGAAGAGGAAAAAAGCAAAAAAAATTATGAAAAACTGCTATGAGAATTCAGAATAAAATCTACTAAAAATCTAGTTCTTCTGTGCAGAGAGGAAAAAATATATTTTAATCTGATCAGGGTGCCCTCTTTTCTAAACTTATACATTAGCAAGCAAAGACTTAAAAACTGGATCAGATTGATATCAAACTATTATCACTGGTCTATCATTCTAAAGGCCAAATTAAGAATGAGTTCAAAGTAAAAAAATTATACAAATACCATCATTCTAATTTACTAGGATTGTAGTATCGACAGAAATAATATAATAAAGGCACTGCCATATGAGTAAGGACCAAAGAACCAATTAACAGCAGAATACACATAATTAATAACCCTGTGCAGCTGAAGACTGCCAATAATTCAGTGAAGAAAAATGAAAATATTAAGTGAGTAACAGTATTAAACAGCACAGCCTTATCTTAACTCCACAGTTTTTGTTAATGTCTTGAGTCAGTAATATCCCTATCTACTAAGCAGTCTGAACAAAAAATTTCAAAGACTTAGGTTAAAAAAAGAACTTTTTTTTTTTCAAATAATTAGAGACAGTGTTCAATATGCCACAGAAAACTTCACCTAATCAGTATTCTAGGAAATACTTGTTCTGCTGCTCTAACAAACACAATTTGACTTGTCTTCCTAATGAAGGTATCAACCAGCACATTACCACCTACACCTCTTGTGCAGAACTGACAGACCCGGAACTCAGAATACTACTTTTTAACAACTTCTACTTTGCAGGCGAGAAAAGAATCTGGTTTAAGAGAAATAACATGTCAACACAGACAAATTATCTGCAAGAAATTATTTCTCATAATAACTAGTCTTGAGCACAAACCCAAGCACTTCTGCAAGCCAAAAGATGCACGGGCCTACTCCCACAAAAATGGCAAAAATCAATTTTTTTAGTATTATTATGAAATAACAAACACAGACACTCGCTACCCACTAGTTTTGACCTTAAGTTAATCAATCTCACAGGTTCCAATGTTTTCTTAATGTGTAAACCATGCCCCTAAGAAAAAAACAAAAGAAAACTGTCTGCCATTTTTTGTGGTCTTGAAACAGAAATAAAAGATTACTGCCCGGTCCTTCTTGTGTACACCACAGAAAACAGACTTACTGTCAGCATTTTATACTTCCAAAGCAGACAACCTCTAAGTACCACGCGTCAGGAAAGACTTAGAATTATTTTGTCAAACAGATTTCAGTAAAAGACAATATAAAATTCCAAGTAGATCTTTCTTAGTTATTTTGCAAATTCCGTCTCGTAAGAGTGTGCAGGGACACTGTGTACATGCTGGAACAGAACAATCAAGACCTCAGTGACATTAATCATGACCTTGATTCTGCACTTGGACATACACAAGCAATCCCTTGTATATACCCACTAAAGCTGCTTTTAAGAAAATTCAGAGTTGCTAATGGACAGAAAAGCACATGGTAAGTGAAAGTACAAAAGAATCACACATAAACTGAATTCTGAATTTGTATGTAGTGCTGCACACCACCTGAACAGGTCAGCAACAATCCTTACCAAATATACAATGATAATCAAAAAGCCTGTATGTATCTTTAAAAGAACTTGAAAGTGAAAAACAACCCCAACCAACAACTAGTATTCATAGACTCACAGAATGGTTGGGGTTGGAAGGGATCTTTGAAAATTATCTAGTCCAACTTCCCTGCCATGGGTGGAATAGCTCTCACTACATCATGTTGATCATATGCCCCATCCAATCTTTTGAACACTTCCAGTGACAGGGCATCCACAACTTCTCTGGGCAACCTGCTCCAATGTCTCACCACACTCATCAAGAATTTCTTCCTTAAATCCAGTCTAAATCTGTAATCCTTCAGTTTAAAACCATTGCCCCTTGTCTTGCCACTACATCTGCTGGTCAAATATCTCTCACCATCTTTCTTGTAAGCCCCATTTAAGTACTGAATGGCTACAACGTCTCTCTGGACCCTACTTTTATGCAGGATGAAAAACCCATACTAAGTCTTTCTTCACAGCAAAGGTGTTCCTGCCCTTGTGTCACTTCAATGGCCCTCCTGTGGACCCATTTCAATAGGTCTGAGTCTGTCTTTTGCTGGAGCCCCTCAGCTGGATGCAATACTACAGGTGAGGACTCAGAAGAGCAGAACAGAGAGGGAGTATCACCTCCCCTTAACCTGCTGGCCATGATGCTTTTTATACAGCCCAGGATACAGTTGAATTTCTGGACTATGAGTGCACATTGTTGGCTCACATCAAATATTTCATTCACCAGCACCTCCAGGTTCTTTTTCTGCAAGGCTGCTTTAAATACATTCATTACCCATCTTTGTTCATACCAGGGGATGCTCTGACCCAGGAGGAGGACTTTGCACTTGGCATTATGAACCTCATGACGTTCACATGGACCCTCTCCTCAACCCTGTCAAGATCCTGCCCAATGACATCTCTTCCTTCTACCTCACTGACTGCACCACTCAGCTTGACATCCTCCACAATATCACTGACAGTGAATACAATCTCACTGTCATGATATTAAGTTCTGATAGCCCCAGTCCCTTTTATAATAAAGTCACTACATAAAGTATTAACGTTCTTCAGTCTATTTCACACTCTATTCACTTTAGTTATTCTCAAAATACAACAGAAATACGTCAGAGACTGGTAATTTGAAGGATGACAAGCAGAAAACTTTCATGGAATGAGTAGGAAATCCCACACAATGCAAATTTAAATGAAAACAAGAAAGACCACACTCTTGTTTAGCATTTCTTGCAATGAAAAGATATGCATCAAATATCAAAAGATAAAGGATATACTGATTTTAAAAAACATCTACACGTATCACTTTTCCCTCAAGTGGTAGAAAATCAGAAATCAGGCAAGTACGCAGACTAAACCACCAGGTTCACTAAGTAGGATATCTCGTAAGTGAGAAACAATCATCTTTGAGAGGGCAAGACACACTGTGTGTCCTGACGGGAGGTGTAAGTTTCCAGCAGACAGGTTAGCTAAAGGATTCCACCTCTATGCTTCCATCCAAGGTGCCAAAGACAGGGCACCCAACAGATAAATTTTCTGATCCAATATCCTAACTTCTATATTCCTGGAATCCAAATTACAAACAAAACTACAAGGTATACTTGACAAAAAAACCTCATAATGAATCCAACATCATCCATGCACAGAGCACAAATAAATCAGTCTGAAGAAACTCACACAAACAAACAAAAGAAATCCAAATACCTCCACCAAGCATCACTCCTCAAGATTCCTAAGGAAAGTGAATGTCATTCTTATCTCCAAGACAGGCAAGGAGGAGAACCCCAGGAATTAATGACC
Source organism: Origma solitaria (assembly GCA_013397895.1). Classification (NCBI taxonomy): domain Eukaryota; kingdom Metazoa; phylum Chordata; class Aves; order Passeriformes; family Acanthizidae; genus Origma; species Origma solitaria. Next base: position 224,209 of record VZRL01001637.1, on the reverse strand, counting down.
TGCCGGCCTCACCTCAGTCTCTGGCAAGATGATGGAACAACTAATCCTGGAAACCATTTCTAGGCACACGAAGAACAAGCTGATTTGCGATAGTTAGCATGGATTCATGATGGGGAAGTTAAGCCACACCTGACCAACTTAATTCTACAGTGAAATGACAGGCTTGGTAGACAAGATGAAAGTGGTAGATGGAGTCTGCCCTGACTTCAGGGAGGCCTTTGACACTGTGTCCTGTAAGATGCTCATAGACAAGCTGCTGATGTGTGCTGCCAGTGTCGACAGAGAGGTGGGCTGAAAACTGGCTGAATGGGTGGTAAACAGAGAAACAAAGTCTAGCTGGAGGCTAGTAACTAGAGCCTACCTTAAGGGCAAATACTGAGCCCAGTTTTGTTCAACATCTTCATCAATGATCTAGATGATGGGACAGGTGCACCCTCAGCAGGTCTGCAGATGACTCAAAACTGAGAGAAGTGGCTGGTACACCAAAGGGTTGCGTTGCCAACAACAGGGACTTGGACAGGCTGGAGAAATGGTCTGACAGGAACCTCATGAAGTTCAACAAGAGGAAGTGAAATATCCTGCACTTGGAGAGGAATGACCCCAATTACCGGTATAAGCTGGATGCTGCCCAGCTAGGGCACAAAGAGCTTTGTGAAAAAGAACCTGAGGCTCCTGGTGGACACAAGCTGAACATGATCCATCCTGGGCTGCACTAGGAGGACTACTGTCCACAGGCTCAGGAAAGTGATCCTTCCCCTGTACTCAACAATGGTGAGGCCCCACATGGAGCAGCATATGGGCTCCAGCAGCAGCGCTGGGCTCCACAGTAAAAGAGAGTCATGGACATACTGGAAAGAGTACATCAAAGGCCACGAAAATGATGAAGGGATTGGAACACCTCACATATGAGGAAAGGCCAAGAGAGCTTTTTACCTTCTTACCTGAAGGAGAGCTGTAAAGACTGAGCCAGACTCTTGTCAGTGATGCCCAATGACAGGACAAGAGGCAACGGGCACAAACTGAAACAGGAGGCTCTCTCTGAACACTTTGGCACTTTGAGGGTGGCTGAGAACTGACACAGGATGCCCACGAAGGTGGTGGAACATTCATCCTCACAGATGTTCAGGTGCTGTCTAGACACGGTCCTGCACAACTGGCTTTAGCTGTCCCTGCTTGAGCAGAGGGGGTGGATCAGATATACTCCAGAGGTTCCTCCCAGCTTCAACTATTCTGTGATTAGGCTGCTGGAACCTGTGATAATATGTCATTTCTTTTCTGTACATAATATTGCTTCTGTAAGAGAACAATATAAATTGGAAACTCATATATGGCCATGTAAACAAATATCAATATAGAAGTCATATTTACAGGATCAACTGTTTTATATGTTACACCCATATACACATGTTGAAGAGGGTATTAATAATGCAATACAAATCTCTTTTTACAGACAAGTTAATTTAATCTCTGAATCAATATAAATAGCTAAACTGTAGATCTAATCTAAAAAGCAACCACTCTTCTGTAAGTATTTTTCAGGCTTATAACATTTTTTAACTTTGATTGAAGAGATGATGATGAACGTTTACAGAAAATTGGCTACTACAGCAATGTACCACAAGTAAGAGAATATTTTGCCCACTACTTTAGAAGATAGAGAAAGGCAATACAGAAAATACATGCTGATATGCAATTACAAATAGAACATTGAAGGAAACAATACAGTCACCTACTGCATTTGTAAGATATTACAAGGAGATTCAGAAGACTATAAGGAAATAGCAAGTTGTTCTTCCACTTCACTGCAGTTTTAAAAATATTTTATTTCTGTGTGCCTTGTTAGCAGAATAAATTCTTTATTCAGCAATTAGTTTTGTGAACTTAATCTTTAAGAAAAATTCTCATGAACTTCAAGTCTAGAGGATTAATACTTCAGAGACTTTCAAAACAAACTGAGAAAGCAAATTCAAGTTCAAACTCAAATTACACTCAAACTGATATTCAAACTGTTATCTGGGGAAAAAGGCAGGAAGGAAAATGACGGTTTAAGTACATGTAGAGGCACACAACTGTATTTAAACCTGCTTTCACACTAAAAAACAACTAAATCGCACTATGATGTTTTTGCAGTTGCTTTCCTGCAAGCTCAATTAAAAATAACAGTTTACAAATTCTTTATATGGAATGCAATATAGTAGGAAAACACATCTGCATAAGGAGATGGTGTTGAAGTTAGAAAGAGCCTCCAAAACCCTATATGTACCAGAAACATTGTATGTTGCAGGGCTCACAAAACTCAAGTAATAGAGCAATATCTCTCCCAACCCAGATCACAGAAGGATCACAGGTATGTATGGTACAAACTGGAAATAAAAGAGGATGAAAGGTGTATTTGTTAGGATCTGATATGTTGAAGAGCCAGCAGTAAAATATGTATTAATGTATAGTCTGCCTGAAGAAAATTTTTAAAGATAGCTGCTTTGTAGGCTATCTTCAAAACTGCCTTCCATTCTGCACATATGCTATGTATGTTGAAAAGTTCACCTTATAATCTTTCATTATTTCACTTGATTTTCAGATTACTTACCTGCCTATATACTTACCATACCACTGACCATTTAAACTTTGGGACTTGTACACTTGGCATCAGAAACATTATCTCAAAAAAAAATGAGAAAGCCAAAATATCTTGCTAACTCTTTTTTTTTTTTGCATACCTATACAATTGGTCATTTACTGTTAGGTTCTTGAAGTATCCATAATCTTGCTATCAAAATCCTGTAAGCTTTGTGTCTAAAATTAGTGAGTTTTACAAAGGATCAAGTTTAAGTATTTTTTTATATCAACTTTTATGCAATTCTGAGTATCTTTAGTCTGTTTCATAGAAATACCTCATCTTCTCAAAATGTGAATTTTACTCCTAAGTGAAATTCTAGATTTATTTAGGTGCAAATAGGCTGGTACAAATTATATTTTTCTAATTCTGTCAGTGCATCATGTGTACTTAATATATACAATTTATTTTCTATGACTATTTTACTAACCAAATCATTAAGTAACAAACTGAATCTTACCCCAACAAGATATAAAGCACTGATAAAGTAAGAATAATTGAGTCAATGTTTCATAATTCTTTCTAAATATTTGATACTGGCTGACACTGGTGTGTTTTATAAACAACTCCTTATGGATCTGACAGCTTAGTATGAAACAATAAAATTATGTTATTATACCTTCTCACAGATATAGCCATCTATGCCTAAAGATACAATGAGACTTCCACAGCATGTAGCAAGTTTTAACTGGCAATAGGCACATAGGAAGCAAGATTATGTCATCATAGAAAAACACCTCAAAATTGTAGTATCTCACAAAATTCACTACCGAACCAGCTTACAAAATTAAAGACAGCAGGAGCTCAGATGCAAGTACAGAGAATCACTGGCCAGATGAGCGCAACCACCACATGCTCATGAGCACACTGTCTCCTGGCCCTGTTGTAAAGCTTGTTCACAAACATCTCCAAACCATAAGCAGGTTGCTAATAGTGCACACATAGCCAGGTTCCAACAGTCACAGCAACTCAGCTAACACATAAGTCTTTAATTCAATAGAATTCAACTGTCCAGGTCAAACTTATCTAGTACGGCTAGTCACAAACTTTGTACTTAGTTTAAACTCCTTGCTTTAAAACAAACACAACTTTATTCTCTCTCAGAAGAAAAACCACACATATTACCTTCTGAGGGGTCAAAACCCTCTGCCTGAACTTTTCAATCGTATCTTGACCTGCAGCTGCCCATGCGCTAGCAAATGCTTCAGCTTTGTCTTGATCCAGGTGAATGCTTTGTAGCTGCTGTTGCAATGAAGCAGGCTTCAAATTGTGATAGACTGCCTGTTAAAGGAAAAATAACAGCTGTTGCTAAGTGCTGTTCTACAAGTTATACCAGATATGTTCTAGTACAAATGGTCACCATGTCCACACAACGTTTTTACTAGCAATTCCACTGGGGAAACTACGTGCATCCTGTTCACCTTAGCCCTCTTACTTAGGAGATGGAAAATGGTAACTATCTCAAAATGCAGTGCTACAAAGTACTCTTCTCAAGACAGAGAAACTAGGAAAAAAATGCGGACACAGGCCAGATATGAGTATATGCATAGGCTTCCACTGTACCTAATGGCAAAGCAGTTATCACTGAAAAGAAATGGGGTTTGAAGACAATTGTGACTGTGAAGAAAGGAAAACTTCTCCAAATTCACACTATTCAAGCAAACCTAAACTACATGGTAATATTTTGAAAAACCAAGAACAGTTTGCCTAAACTGAGTGAGTCAGACATTATCTATTAGCATCAATTTTTTGTGGCACACACTCTATATGGCTCTTGACTTTCAAAACAGGACTATGTCACCACCAGGTTAATAAAAAAAAAGAAACAGCATATGTGGCAAAGACTGTACAGCAGTCTTTTTATCTATGATTCCACAGACCAAAGGGCTGTTAAAAAAGTTATGGTCTGAGAGAACAAGCAGCTGCTCCAAGAAGCACAGCTAACAGCAGGAACACAAAGACCTCTCATACAACATGCAGACCATCTGGGACTCTTTTTTTTTGGCAGATACTAATATTCTTCCCTCTCTTTTATTTTAAATGCAAAAGAAGCACGAAGATGATTAACTGCATTTTTTGTTCATCTTCAATAAATATATTATAAATTGTGGAGTCTCATGAAATGATAAGGCAATAAACGGGTAGTTCTGCTGTTTTGCTGAAACAAAGAGATGAAAATCGAAAATTCCAGTCCTCAGGTTTCGTTTTGAATTTTTGATGGATGGAAGCCATAGGGAGGACTCTTTGTTTTATTTCTAATGCAGTGGAATGTATTCATTAAGTGGAACTGATCATAAATTGGCATGTGTACAAAAGGAACAGATTTAAATCCCACAACAGAACATCACTATGCATGCCCTCTGCACAGACTACACATTCTATATTTGCATTAAATGGATGAATAACATCATAGGTTTGACAATTTTCAGAACAGTTCCTGTATTTACTGGATAATGAAACAGCTTCCCAACCTTAGTCAGAGGTAGACCATGGAATCAGAAAACCTTCTCTGTTTACCAGGTGACTACACCATGCTACACCATGCAGTCATCCACTCATCCAAATCCCAGACCTACAGTAGGTGTGCCTGTTCAGTGCAGCACAGACTGTTTTTGTGCATGAAAATTTTCCAGAACTGACTCTTAAAGTAACTAAGCTGTGCTCAGTAATGTTATCCAGTATTTTCCTCACAAGAACTTAGAAAATGCATGGCTAGTTTGTTTACAATGAATAAGAGGGAAGTATGTAAGTTATAATCATCAACACTTCACTTGGAGTCATGTAGACTTCACTTCTACCATTAACATTTACATTAGCAGAAAAATCTCTCCACATAGGCACCTAGTCCCATCCAAGTCAGAAAGGCATGAAAACAAATGCAGTTAAATCATGACCCCAAAGCACACATAATATACTATAGATATGTTTTCACTAATTCCTTTTTAATTTCATTGCCATATTTTTGAAATCTACAGTTGGATTAAAAAATGTATTTATCAATGCACAATGATGAAAGCAAAATACCTGTTCCAAAATGAATGATATCGTTTCAAGAACCAGGTGAAGATCCTGTTTTTCCAATGAAAAAGCTATTTGAAGTTTTTCTTCCTCCTCTTCACTGAAGGTACTTTCACCCTGAAGAACAAAAACAGTTAGTCCTGATAGTTCATTTAAGGACCAAGAACACACTTGTCAAAATAAAAACTTTCATCCCGTCTTTATAAACATAGTGGCTATCCAGTTGTTTCTAAATAGAAATTACAAAGTAAAGCTCTTTTCCAACAGAAAATGCAATTGCTCTCACTGAAAATCAAAACTGAAAGCCAACTCTACCACAGAATTACCTGCCATACATCAGAAGAAAATGCTTTTCCTTTGTACCTCATAGACACTACAGAAATATTCTTCTTTCAATTATCAGACCAGCTCCAACAACCTTTTATAAATAAAAGTAAGTCAAGTACGAAATGCATTACTTAAATCACACCCCAAGAAAACAGAAGGCAAAACTGTAGTTAAGTTAGTTATATATGCTTCTTCCATTCTGGACACCCATCTAAAAAACACCCATGCTGCTGCAAAGGAAATAAAGGCTTCATGTATACTGATTTTGAAAGTCAGATTTGAATCAATACCCTGCTGTGAAGACAACTGAGAATATGCTGTACTTTTAAAATACAGCAGTTGTACTTACTATACTATACAGAAAATTAAATAAAAAGTTGTACTTACTATACTATACAGCAAATTAAATAGCAATTTAAAATGCTTATATTGCCTTCTTTTAAAACATAATTACCAACAAATCTATATACAGACATCAAAACACCACATTTAGACCACTTAGTAATCCAAAAACTGAAAAGCTACTCAAGCAAAACAATTTAGCTGTCCAAATAAAAAAAGGAGGCAATTACACAAAACTTTCAATGATCACAATGATTGTAACGAGAATATCAAAATGGAAACATTATTTGAATCATTAGCTGTTAAAAGAAAACACAGAGGTCCCAGTGTCTGCTTTGTTAAGGCAATGAAATTCATTTCCAGTTTCCAGCAATTTAACTTGCCCTAGATACTTCAGAAAGGTCAGCAAAACTGTTCACGAGATTGATTTGGCTAAATTACAATAATCACTTCAGCTCATGAAAATGCTACTAAAATGCTATGGACTAGTAAAAAAGAACAAACCAAACAAACAAAAAGTTGGTGATACTTTCCAGTTACCAGAGTTAATATCCATGCAAAAGAACTGAGAACTCTCTGCAATAACAACAGCATCCAAGCTAGTAATGTTAATAGACAAAAAAAAAACCCAGCAGCTGAATCAAACAAAGCCTTACAGTCTCAGAATTATAACCTTCAATATATTTGCTTTTTTTCCTATGCTGCTCCTGTAATATTTTACCGTTTAGTCTGTACATATATGTGTATACAAAATAAATCCTGTGTTTCTTTTTATATTTTTTTCTGAACACAAAACAAGGGAATAAACAAAATCTGACACTGAAACACAATGAGACTAACAATTTCTGGTGTAAAAGTCATTTTGCAGTTTCCCCTGCAAAATTTAGTACAAAGTTTAGAGTTAGTCTGCATTTGACATTTTGGCATTGTGCAATGAAACTGATTACTAATTTACCTTTTTTTTTTTTTTCCAATTCTGCAATTAGAAACATCTTCTGTAAAGATGACAGAAATATTCACTAAAAGCTTTGGACTTAACTTTTATCCTTAATTCCTCAGGTATCTTTGGTTGATGGACATGCAGAAAAATAAATAAAACAAGCATTTGGTGTTTCCCTTGTGTTGTAAAATGTGGAACATGTAAAATTTTCTTAAGAAAGGGTGTTCTTTGGTGTTTGATCTTTGAATACTTTCAAGCCTAATTAACAAGAAAGCAGATTTAATCCATGGAGCAGAAAGCAGCTAACAAGCTCTAAGCGATATGCAGGTTTCAGAAAGACAGATTACCTGTTGGAAGAATTGCGTTGTTCAGGTTGAGGGCCTGACACACATCAGTGACCTCAGACCTGGGGGGAGGTTAACAAAACTGGGGAAGAAGGAGGTACCACTGATAGTGAACACAAAGAATGCAGAATTTATGAGACTCAAGGACATTCGGCAGAACTCCCAAGATAAGGGAGAAACCAAGAAAGCCAACCCAGCAACTGTGCTGAAATCATCTCCAATTGGGTAAAAGGTAATTCCTGCAGGGGGATCTGCAACCACCAGCTCACAGACCACCACCCAAGAAACCCACGGACTCAGAAAGACTGAGCATGCAGACTAATTAGCATGGGACACAAGGGAATCATTAACAGGTAGAAAATAGAATACTAATTAACAAGAACTGTATAACTTTTGCCAATGAACGCTAATGCCTTTGTTTGCTAAAATGTATAAATAATAAAAAGTTTTGATGGTTGGGGTGCCAGATTTGGGGAATATTATTGAACACCAGCCCTGCAACATTCTGAAATAAATAATCAATGTCTCTCTTGAGTGTGTAGTCACTGGCCTTTCGCAAACCGGGTAACAAATCCAATTTTTGCGGACAGCACCCGTGAGGGCAGGGGCGGAGTTTGTGCAAAAAGCCAAGCAACTCGCGTCTCCCCTGAGAGCGCTCTCGGAGGCACCAGCACCTGGAGGCAGTGGCTGTAACAAGCATCACTCGTTCTCATGCCACTCACCTTCTCACGCCATTCACTACCGGCTTTTATTTCATACCTCTGAAATAGTTCTGAAGAATTAGTGATGAATGAAATAAGGATCTAAAATCCTTAAAAGAGGCCGGGGGGGTTGGGGTACATTTTTCCGTAGCCGCGCGGCCCAAGCTCCGGGCGGGCCGGGCCCCGCGCCCTCCCAGCACCGCCGAACTCCCGCTGCCGCCCCGCCCCAGCGGGACACGGCCCCCGCCGGCTCCCCGCGCCCTGCCAACCTTCAGGTGCAGCTTCTGGAGAAGGCGGGAGAGAAGCCGCGGAAACCGGCCCGGGTCCACGGCGTTGAGCAACGACACGGCCCTGCGGATGCTGGGAGGAAGGAAAGAGGTGGTCAGAGGGGCCGTGGCCCCGCTGCGCCCCGGAACCGTGGCGGGACCTGCCCCACCCCGCTCTGCCCCGCCCGGCCCGGCCCGGAGGGGCAGCGTGGCCCGGCGGGAGCGGCGCCCCGGGAGCGCCGGTACCTGTCGCTCTCTGGTACGATGGGCGCCGCCATTGCTGCGGCGTCGGCCCGCCCCCGACGGTGGCCTGGCGGGGCCAAGCGCCGCCGCGCCGCTCGCAGGCAGAGCAGCGTGGAGCCGCCGCATGGCGGAATGAGCCGCCGCGAGAAAGGCGTCTGGGATCGCCGAGTTCCAGCCCGTGACCGAACACCACCATGTCAATTACACTGGAGTGCTACGTCCAGTCTTTCCTTGGCTCCACCACCTCCCTGGGTAGTCCATTCTAATGTGTAATCACACTTTCTGTGAAGAAATTGCTGCAGAAAGGAATAGGACTGATGTGTCTCTACGAACAAACTTTGGGCCTGCTGATAGATAAAGCCAGATACTGATAGGTGAAAGAAGCAATGGGAGGAACCATAAATTCCAGAGGAATTCCACTAATTGACAGGGGCTCTTGCTTACCCAATGCCGTGCTAAATTCCTGAACTGAGGGGAAAAGAGATACAAAGAAAAAGGGCATCTGTATCAGGTGATTCGGGAAGTCTGTACCTCTCAACTATTTCAGGCAATAGGAGAAGAGAGAGGGAAATGAGACTGGGAAATTAGGATAAAAAGGAGGCTGCGTCCTCCAGCAATTTAAGAGACCCCATGGGAAATACTCCTCTGTTCAAATAAAGTTACAGGACTCCTCTGTCTCCTTTTTGGACGTAAACCTCCGGCACAGTGGATGCATTTTCCTGACACTCCTAAGGTCCAGGCTAAACCTCAGCGGGCACAGCTTGAGGCTGTGTCCTCTTGTCCATCGCCGGTAGCCTGGGAGAAGGTGCCGGCCCCCAGCCTGCGAGGAGCGTGCCGGGTGACCTGGGGACACTTCCCGAGGGCTCTGCAGCAGCGGCGGCTGGAAGGGCTGTGGCTGACCCCCCCAGGGAGGCCTCAAAGCTGCTGTGGTGCCCAACAGCAGCTACCGGGGACGAGCGCCCATCCTTCAGTCACGTCCCTGAGCTCCACACTGCATGGAGCTCTTCAGCCCCTCAGGCTCCACAGGGACATTTTGTTCCCACGTGGGAGTGCACAGTTCTAAAATCCCTGTCATCATGATTCTTGTTGGTAGGCGGAGAACTTGTCAAAGCAAGTCGCCACCCGTACGGCAACAGCAAATTGTTCTGGAGGCTGTGGAATCTGCAGTGACTGGCTGTGTTCCCACCTTCCCAAATAACCTGTGCCCAGCTAATGCTCCCAAAGTCCCACCTCATCCCACACCATTGGACTCCCCTACATAAGGCACAGAGCACACCATGTCTTGTTTCAGGCCAAGCTGCATGTTTTCAGGTTGAGCTGATGACAGAACCATTAACTTTCAAGCACTGAATTGTGTGTTTCTACTCCAGTTGAATGGATGCAATGTCTGTGAGACCTCTATCTTCCACCGCATTTGGCTGAAATTGAAAACTGGGATCAAAGATGACGAGGTTGAGCAAACAGAGGAGCAGGCAGCATAACTGTGTAAGCCTTGTTTTCCTAGGAAGTCAGCTAAAAATATTAAAATCTTCAAGAGACTTCTGAATGTGGTTGCAAAGGTTTATAAGATGTGTCATGAAGGTAATAAATGGTAACAAATTATGGTAGGCTCAAGAGGTGGGTGGGAAAAGATTGCAAATTTTTGAGAGTACTGTGAAGTAATGTTTTATAAACATATGCTGAAATCTTGCCTCTGTTAAGTGCATTTAGTCAATAGGGTCAACTTCAATATGATCAGCAGTTCAGCCAGAACATCTGAAAAGATAATATGTGTTTAAATAGACTTGGCCTTAAGAAGCAATTTTAGGAGAAAAAAAAAAAAGAATGACAAATGTGGCCATATACCAACAGAAATTTAAAACTAGAAAATTCCTGGCTGGAACTTTAAAAACATTTGTGCTATACTTCTGTCCTGGGTAACCCAAGATGTTATTGTATTCTGTATCTATCTATGCCCAAAATTGTTACTGACATTTTAAGGCCCAGCACCACAGCCAGAAATGGAATTGTGGGGCTGGTGCTGATCCCTTTAAAAAGCTGGAGTGCCCAAGCTGAGTGCTTTTTTCCCTTGTGGCATTTGCTCAAGGCAGAGGCTGTTTCAGGTTGGCTTTTCTGGGCTCACAACGTAATCCAAAAAGCTGCATTTTGCAGTCAAAAGCTGTTCAAGAGTGAATTTTGCAACACCTGTCAACTGTGCGAAGCTTGAGCCTGTCAGGGCCAGGTCATCACAGATCAGTTCTGAGAGACTATTTCTTCCCTCTTGCTCCATCCCAACACACCCGTGGTTCCGGAATAGTAGGTGACAGGAGACAGAAAGACAGCAGCACCAGCACCTGACAAAAACTGGAGACTGACATAGCGGGGCCGGGGTCACACGCCAGCAACACACCCATGATTCCCATCTGCCACCAGAGCTGCTTCCTAAGCTCCTACCTTGCCAGGAGGGTTTTGTTGCTGTTTTCCATTTGTCTTTCAGACCACACTGCCAGCTGTGGGGGGCTGCCATCCTGGGGGGGAAATCACTCCACCATTTTAAGTTTCTCTTTTTTCTGGGGGGGGTCAGCAAGATTTAGCAATTTTGTATCTAGTGATTATTCTCTGCTATTTTTTACCTGTTGCTGTTTCACTTGTTAGTAAACTGTTGGTTTTTTTTTTCACTCATATCTACTCATATTAATTTCTCCTTTTTGGTGGAAAGTGATTGGTCAAAACTATAAGGGAAGGGTAACTTGTTTCAGAGTGTCCACTTTTTGAACTGTGTTAAAGCAAGACAAACTCTTACCAGAAGTTGGACCCACAGTCACTGTTATGAATGGCCATTACATTTTTCAAGCTATTGTTCTGGGTTGAAATACAATTACATTCAACTATTTCTTCTGGTTTTCTGTGCTCTTATAAAACACGAAACAGCAATATTCTTGCAAGAAATTTGCTTGGCTGGAAAAGAAAAATGAGAGTTTTGATCCACACAGAAAAAAACCCATAACTTTTTGTTCTAGGAAATGTCCCCAGAGAGCAGAATTTTATAAAGTTTGTTCAGGCAAAATGAGCAAGGGCAGCTGGAAGTCTAGACAGTTGCTTACTTATTTTATAAAGTTCCAGTTGATACAGGTATTGGATGTGCCACTCAGGTTTGCTTCCAATTCTCTGTTTTTATAACCTGGATCTATTTTGAAGTGTTTTCTTTCACACTTTGCTGCATCAAATGAGGATGCAAAATTAATAATAATGAGAATGAACATTAAGAACTCAGCTGGGCAGGATCCTTAACAACTTGATCCAGCTGAACCTGCTTCACACAGGAGGTTTGACTTGAGGGCCCTGGAGGCTTCTTCCACCCTGTATGATTCTGTGTTCAGAGCCTCAGTGAAGAAAAAGAGGAAAGAGAGCACCTGATTGAAAACAATAAGTAATGAAGCTAACCTGACAAGGTGCTGTCAAGAGCACCATTCAATAATGTTTTATCCTGATTACTTTTCTGTTGAAAAACAATTCTAAAAAGTTGTGACTTCTCATACATCTATCTTCATTCATCTATTACTGATTTGTACTTGTACTCATGTTGCAAATGAGTGTTTTAAGATCTTTTAAAGAATCACTGGCAAAGGTATCAGTAAAAGCAGGTTTAATTTAAAAGCTTCTATAGGTTCGCTCTACTACTTACTAGATGGCTGAGGCACACTAAGGAAAAGCAAAGAAAAATCCAATCAGTCCAAACCAAAATAAAACCAAAAATCTTCGTGGCTATAGACAAAGTTTAATTGTATTCTTATAGGAGGTATTTAAGAGGATAAAGAAAATTGTCTGGAAAATAATTAGAAATTTGTTTGGTTGGTTTTTGGTTTGGTTTTTCTGGTGGGGGGTTTTTCATTGTTGTTTTGGTTTTTGGTTTTTGGGTTTTTTTAATGCTTTAATGATGCAGTGTGATTGAATGGCACCTCATCATATGCAGAAGTTCATTTTGAGCCAGGAGGAACAATTTAGTGGTCTTGGGCTGTAACTAAAATATCTAGACTTTCTGGAACCACAGATCTGACTTCTCCCAGGACTGACTGTTCTTCATTGTTTTAAAAGCACTGAAGGTAAACTGAGTACCTTGTGGTTTACTGAAGTTATCTAATGTTTAGTCCCCATTTGGACAGGAATCCCGCAATAATTTTTATATAAAATGTGGGAGCTTACTTTGGGAAAAAATATCTCAGTTTTCTGTCTGTTTTTTTACAGTGCTATGATCTATTGTATTCCTAGTTGGGGTTTAAAGGTGCTGTGTTGTACAATTTTTCACTGTGGTTCTTTGCATGAAGGTTTTGCAAATACTGAGCAAGGGGAAAACCGTTTGTCCCTTTCAGCAGCAGAGAAGTAGAGGTCTACAAGAGAGTGGTGGTCCTGCTACAGCTGGCTAGCTAGTCAGCCTTGTGCCCCAATGCAGCTTTGGCCTGCCATATTCAAAACTCTCATCTCTTAACTCACCTGAAAAAGCCTCAGATGTTCATGGTTGTTAGCATACCTTCACATCTTAAAAGTCATAATATTTGATGGCTCTTGCCTTTTCCTCTTCTGAGCCACATGATAGTAATTTTATTAACATTTCCTTTTAATTAGCCTTTTTTTTAGAAGCAGCTGTAAGTATTCAATACGATATGAAAGGACAGCTATTGTGGTTTTTTCCTTAGAGCTGTGACAACTTCAGATATAGAGAAGTAGAGGCAAACTGTTAAATAAAGAGTTGTCTTTGGTGGATGGCTTTCTATCTTGAAGTCTAGCTCAGTGCATTGAAGGCAAACAAGAAGATGCTGTGCATTGGTCTTATTTTATTTTCTGAATTTTTAAGTTTGTAAATGGCAGGAGATGCGCAATGGAGTCTTTGGAATTAAGATAATTCCAATAAGACAATGCCCAAGCATTAGGCATAGGAGGCCAGAACTGAAAGAACCACCATTATGCAAAAATCATATGGGAACACATTATTCATTTCCATGAGATTGGCTTTTTTGTAGTAATAACATCTAATAAAGCAGAGGGTGAATATCTCCTTCCAGATGGATAATGATTGTAAGAAAGGGAATGCAGTGGAAGACATGATAAATTCAAATTAAACAAACTGAAACAGTTTTTAGGCAAGAGACTGGGAGATGGTATTATAGTTTATGGTGTAGTTTAATATGTATCTGTACTCTTCCCTTTCCTTAAGCCACAACGAGATCACTGGTAGCCATGAGCAAAGCAGCCACATGGACGAGGAAAAGACAAGCAAAGTAAATTCACAGCATCACAAATTGTTTAAACTGCATACTCTGGGGAGGAGGGGAAGAATGGGAAGCGAGAGAATAAGGACAAACAGACCTTATGGAATAGTTAATTGATCTGCTTTCCCTTAATCGGCTTTATAGAACAAACTTATTCCATAGGGAAAATCCTATTCTGTTTAGACTGCTTTCCTCTTCCTCCAAAGGTGATATGCTCTCTTTTTTACCCAGAATTCCAGCCAAAGCTCTCTGTTCAGCTAGGATGGCCTTCTTTCACCTCAGCTTTTCTTTCAGTACATGAGGACAGCTTTCACCCTTAAGATTTCCTTCTTGAAAAACATCCAGTCTCCCTGGATTTCTTTGCCTCCCAAGGGATTCTGACAACCAGGCCTCTGAACAGACCTTCCTAAATCCAAAATGGCAGTTACACTGATCCCCTCCCTTTTTCTCTGAGAATTGAAAACCCTATCATTTCATGATCTCTGTGCCCAAGATGGCCTCAGACCCTCCGCTTGTCCCTTTCTGTTCTTATATAGAGCAGGTGCCTCCCCTAGCTGGCTCGGTTACCAGTTGTGTCAGAAAATTGTGTTACACCTGTTCCAGGAACCTCCTGGACTATTTTCCCAAGACCGGGTGTAAGTTATTATATTTAAAATCTGTCATGTCTTGCACAAAGAGGAAACTTCTGGAACTGAAGAGTCTTTTCTGTCCAGAAGGAAAAATATCCCATCTGTTTAGCCATACAATTAATAAGCTCTTGATGCTTAATGTGCCAAATGCTGCAAAAAAAAGTGCTGACTGAATATGTTGGTTTCAGTCTTTCAGCTTCAGCAGCAAGAAAAAATTGCTGAGAGAGTGTTGTTTCCACTCTCCTTTGCTTAATATACAGATGAACATGGCAAGTAGTGACCTAGTTTCAAAGAACAGTGTTATCTCAAGTGCCTCCTGCCTCACCTCTATGAGGAATGAATGCATCAGGATGAAAAGGCTCTTGGACAAGCCTACACAAAAGAAAGAGCTGTGTTACACATCTGACTAAATGAACAAGCAGAGAAGTCAGCAAAAAACCCTCATTACAAGTAATGCAGTTCAGCTTCTCAGGGTAAGAAAATAATCTTCTCATAACAGTTCAGACACCTTCAATTTTAGAAAGTCAAGATTTAGAAAGGATTGGCTAGGTGCCTCAGCAAAACTCCCAAGGATGAGAAAGAATGAAATACGTAATTTTACTTGATGGGGAAGGGTTAAGTTTTCTAGGTAGGCAGCAATAAAGAAGGACAAGCGCCACTGCTGTATGCTTCACTACAGACAAGTCATAAAATCAAGATTTACTTTAATAAAACATGAAGAAAAAAAGAACAATGCTGTGGCACAAAAACTAATAGAACATAATCAGTCAGGGACAAAAAATGGTAGCACACTGATCACATTCCCAACTTCAGTCTCAATTGTATCATAAACCCATTTTCTATTGCAGCGACATTCTGGTCCACATTTGTTTGAATTGCATTTAGGGCAAGGATAGAAGCAACCCAGGCAGTCCTTTTCCAGGCAATCACACAAATCTATGTTGTTACAAAGCAGCCTGCCATGTTTGTCATATTTCTTTGCAAATCTGTGAAAGAGAACAAAAATAATTCTCAGAGAATGTTTCAACGCATTCAGAGACTAAACCAAACACATGTGGAAAACATCTGTACAACAAGGATTTAATCTTTAACAAACTCACAGCACAATGAAATACCAGCATTTTATCCTAATTGCAATGGCCATTGGTATTAAAAAATTAATGCATACCAAACTTTATCAAAATTCCCTTAAGTTACACAGAAAAATCTTGTTTTCCCAACACAGCTTTCAAGTGTAATAAGAAATCTCTCTGCAAAATACATTGCTTTTATTAGTTTCATTTAGATTCAGTGAACAGCCTACCAGCCATTTTTTAAAATAAAGTATGTAATAAATTAAGAGGTCTTACTTGGACTCATTAAAAAAATTTTGTTTCATCTGTGATATGCATGCTTTCTTTTTCTGCTCTCTAGTTTCAGGATTGAAGTCGGCTACCTGAGGTCCTGGATTTTGAAAAGCTAACCATTTTAATTCTTTCTCGAGTTTTTGCTATAAATAAACAACAGAAAGTTCATAATTAGTACAATTGGAAAATATACTTATTAGCTGCCAAGTGTCCTCACTGGCTTTTGAATGGCATTAAAATTAATATTCCTGATAACTTATAAGATTATATTGATTGTTTAAAATGTTTGTTTGTCTAACTGTTGAGTATTCCTTTTACCGACTGTACATCCTGAGCGGAGGTGGAACGATCATGACTCTGAATACTTGACTCTGATACAGTAGCATGGAGTTTGCAAGTTGTCATGTGAGAGGCAGAACTATGCATTTTGTTCTTCAAGTTTATCTAAAATGTAAAAACAAGTGCTATGATTATAAGCATCTCAAATGGATTCACTCTTACCTTCACTGTTCCCTTAGATGCCTAGAAACTGTCTTTGTCCAAAAAATCTGAGGGCAAGAAAAATGTCGGAAGCAACAAATGCACTAAGTGTTTGCACAAGTGAGAAGTAGGGGAAAAACCCCAACACACAAAAACAAAGAAGCTCAACTGAGCAGAGTTTTCTGAGAAATAGAAGGATGCATTTTCCTGCCAATTTTATGGAATTCATGTTTGAAATTAGCTAAAACTGCTGAATACTTTTGGAACCTAAAATGTCATCTCTTTGTATTACCATTCCACATAGCCCATGTATGTCGACAGATGTTTCTAAAGTCACTGCAAACAAACATGAGCATCGTGTCAAACAATTTCCTTTTGGACAATGACTGTGGACTTTGACCACACGCCTGTCATTCATTATGTAAAGGCAGAAAAATACATACAAATTTATGTTTTCTCCTGTTATATAAATGGAGCTGCCTTGCCGTCTCAGCTTCCCTGGAGGGTGTCATTCCTTTCAGACTCCACAGTGATTTTCCACAAACAATTGGGCCCTTTCATTGCTTCTCATGGGGAAAGCAGTGGCGGTTCAGCCCAGTCTGCTGATACAGTGATTCATAAACATCCATGTACTTGAGTGCACTTTTTTACGAGGTGGTTGATGCTGTGCATCTTCAGCTGCATCCTCCTAAAAACCTGCAGGGCAGTCTCACATATCTACATTGTTCAGACGTTTCTGCTTTGGACTCTGGGGTAGATTTTCAGCATCATTATTGTTAATCATTGTAAATTATGCAATTTTAAATGGCAAACAAATAACAAGCTATAGTGATAGTCCTCTAAGACTACTCTCCTATTTCCCTACGTACTTAGAATTGCTCTTAGCCCTCTGAATCACTGCACTGCAAACTTGATCCATTTCTCTATTGTTGTTACTGGTATTTCCCTCTTGACTCCAGCTCTTTATTTTTGTAATGATTGAAGAAATTAAATGCACTGGTAAGTATCTTGATAATAAAATAATACTGGAGAAGTCACTCTAAATTTTTATGTCCTATTGAGCAGTCCTCAGCAGGAGACACATTTTTTGCTGGAAATGTTTCCTGGGAAGAATAGCTTTTCTTGCAGTTTTCTTCCACGAGATCACTCATTTGACCACCCTTGTGAAATACACACATATTTGTTAGACATAAACAGCAGTATAAAAAGACTTGTAATTTAAAGTTATAAGGTGAGCAGGTGATATCCATACTAGGCCTTTATATATTCTTAATTAGCAGCAAATGCAGAACAGTGTGACTCAACGCTGTCCCCGCGCCAGACAGCAGGTGACACTGCTGCCCCAGCCATGTGTGACTGCGCCCATCGCCAGTATTGCCTGCGGATTCACAGCGTTCTGCCCAGAGATTTCAACCCACGGAATAAACGTGAGCTTCTTGGCTTTGGAATCTCATTCTTTTGCAAAAGGTTTGTTGATTTTTTTTTTTTTAATAAGTAGAATGTGTACCTTTTAGGTTCAATAGAAAAAAGTGCATCACTGACTCTGCTAGCAAACAACTCAGGGAGGTCTCTAAGTTCTGTGAGTCTATCCTACAAGTGCCTTCCATCACTTCTCTGCCTTCAACACAGGTTCAGGATGGATGTTAGATATTTCTTACCAATCTTGTACTGCTACTTTGTTAAAAATTTTTATGCAATATATGCTGTACCAGTGCCTCAGACTTTAAACCCAAACACAACCAGAAATAACTTAAGATTTCTGCAACCCTTCCCCAGGTGCTGCCCAGTCTCTCTCATTACCTCTAAAACATAGCACAGTGGTCTCTGTCAGTTTACCCTGTACTTCGAGTCTGTTGCCTTCTTCACAGAGAAGATCTTCATTTTACCAATGCCAAAGGATCAGCACCTCCCTAAGACAAGCAGGAGTCCAAGCCTTAGGTCTCCCCTCTTGCAGCCGCTTCCTGCAGGGAAACAGTCAAAGTGAGAATAGGAACCAGGGAGTGAGTCTGTAGTAACTGCAGGGGATGTCTTTTTGAGACGTGAAGCAGCACTCAGCCTGTTTCAGAGGGGGTTTCCCATTCTCTTCAGTAACCTGAAGAATGACAGATGTAACACTGTTCACAATGAGATGCTCGACAGCAGCTATTTTAGTCCTGGGATTTAAGTATCATTTTAGGATTAGAAAAGGAATTCTATTACCAGGAAATTAATATTTACTGGATGGGGGACCCTGCTTTCCTACTGGAAATTTGTTTGGGTTCCACAAATAAAACCAAGAATGAATGGCAGCACTCTAAAGATGGTATTGCACTTCATTTGCACTCGAGCAGGAGTCCTGGTAAGGATTTGCTTCCTACATCTCCTCTTGTGTCCAGCCATACATCTCACATTGTTAAAGCACTTTATGAGTATGCATGGTCATCATCCATGCCTGTTTTATCACAGTATGCAGGGTTCAGGAGCAGAACAGTCATCAGCAGCTACCAGTATAAGCATGCAGAGTTTCCACGTGTCCTGTGGTGGTATAAAAATTTGACTCACTTGGCAACTAAGTCCTAGCAGTTATCTAGAACCAAACACACAAAATCAGAGACCTCATTTTAAAAATTAACAGAAAAGAACAAGCGTCTTGTTCCACAAATGTGTTTCAAATGCCCTTGCACCTCAGCAAAAATATCCTACACAGAAAATGTAGCAGACTTCTGTCTCCACATACATATACTGTAAATATATAGTGTCGAATTTTAATCTCCAGGAGAAATACCAAAAAGTGAAGCAGAATGTGACTAGGAAAGTGTGCAAATTTCAGAAACAGGTGAGACTCACAGGGCTAATTATCCTCCATAGAGTGTTCTGAGGAGAGAAAGGAAAATGGGGGATCCTCAAACATCCCCTGTGAAATCTGCAGAACCTAGCTATCCAAAGGAAAGTATTCTTGGTCCTGAAACAGAGTTTTTTCTTCTACTATTTTTAGTTTGGCTGTAGTGACAATCCCGGGGCAATGCATTGAACACTGGTCTCTTCCATAAAATTTTCAACTCAGAGGACAACCACCAATTGCACTCTTCCTCCACCAAAACCTGTGTTCTCCCATGCTTTTTGAATACAGCAAGTACTTTCCTGAAGGTGATCATCCACAGTTCAACATCCCATTGTGACTACAGCATATGGCAAAGAACTGGCAATTTCAGCAAAGAGCCTTGAAACAGTTGAGCTGGCTAAAAGCAGGGTAAGGGAGGAAGAAAATCAGAGGCTGTATTATATTAAGAGTTTTATCCATGACAAAGACATTTCTGCTCAGAGAACAGTTTCAGAAGTTGTTGGGCTTTGGAAAGAATTGTATTTGTTTATGATTCTCATAAAAGAAATATTTTCCTGTATCTGGTTTTTCAAGAATTTAATATTTCTTTTATGATCCCTGCAGATTACACAGCTAAATGTTTCAGTTGGTGTGAAATGTGGTGAACAGCATTCCAGATACTTCAGGCTGTTTGATCTCAGCAGCCTAAAGCTAGTGTCTCTGCAGGCCTGCCCAGAGTGAATGCACGTTGTTTTCAAATTGTATTTGTTTCTGCCATTGGAGATGTTCTGGCTGAGATATGTGAGCATGTTCACCTTCACCAGGGCAAGATAAGATGCTGTCCCTATGGCTTTAATCCCCCTATGCCCATGCAGATTAGGCAGACCCATTGCAATAGTCCCACTTTCCTCACAGCCTAGTTCTGCAGAGATGTCTGTGAGTTCAGGAACCAGTAGTCAAGTTCGTGGCACATTCAAGTACACATCTCTGAGTTTCTATAGGACATCTGGTGCCAGCCAAATTTAGAATGGGAATAAATTAAACGTTCTCCAACCCACTATGAACTGAGTTGTAAAGCAGTGGAAAAATCACTTAGCATCTATTCTGTGCCTTCTCTCACAGCCACAAATGTGCATATGTGTTCAGAGGACAGCCTTGAAGCCAGCAAGGAAAATACAGAGCAGATGAAGAAATAGATATCATCTCTTGTAACACAGCTGGTTTACCAGAGCAGTGACAAACATGGTGACAGCACAATGGCCCATTCTTTAACAAGTGTCTGAAGGAGCAAATACATCCCTCTCCAAGTAAAATAAATCCTCATGAGTTCTCCCTCTCAAACCGAGACACTTTCTGCTGTAACTGGAAGTGAGGGATCCTGTAGCTGAAGTTAAACAGTTAATTATAAAATCATGTCATGCAATAGGCAGAAGATCTCTGCCAGGTACTTACCTTCTGAAAACCTGTGGTTCTGAAGGGTGTATGCTCAGTTCAGAGCAGACAGCAAGAGAGAAAGGAGGTTCTCCTTAATTTAAACCTGTACTTACCAAAGAGAGGAGGGGAATGGCCCAGTCTAGATTTACTGCTGCACAATTCCCTTGATAGTAGAAGTATGACATCAGCCCCAGAGTGACTGAAACAGAACACAAATAAGCAAAATAGAGGTCCCTGGAGAAGTAGGCTGAAGGCAGTGCCAGGTAACCCTCTTAAAGGACCTCATACTTTCTGTCTCATTAATTGTGGCTTTTAAACACTACTTAGCACAAAGAGTGGGAATGGAGAAATTGTATAAACTGGGATGAGTGTTCTCATTTCTCATTTGCATCTGTGAACAACAGAGAAAATGTATTTCTTAGAGTTTGTTGGGTTTTTTTTCTTAAAGGTAAGTAAACAAAAAACCCTATAATAAACTACTGCATTTTTCATTGTAAAAATTTTTAGAAGTCAGATAATTTTAGGACATGGATGTAGTAAAGAAATATTTTACCATTTTAGACAAAATGTTCTCCATTCTATTCACTGTTTCCAAAAGTCAAAAATAAATATGCTCCCCAATTACTAAAGTGAAATGCAACCTCATGGTTCAGCTTGCTGCCTCTCATGTTTACTTGTTGCACTATTTGTGCAGACAGCTCAGTCTTCTCCTGATGCCTCCAGATGCCAATTTTCCGCATGCTGTAATCATTAAAGATTTTCCTTATTCTTCTCTAGAATACAGCTAAATCCTAATAAACATCTGAAACTGTTAATCTAATAAATTCTCCTTTTGTGGCTTAGAGAAATAGTCCAACATGTCTTTTTATCTTCATCAGCTGTATCCACCAATTTTCTGAGGTATTTCATAACCCAGACTGAGGGAAATTCTTTATTTACCATACTTTTCTTTCCCTCCAAACAATTTTAACTCCAAAAGCTGATACAGCATTCTAGCAGCAGACCTTATCTAGGTGATGCAAATGCTGCCACACATACCTTCATTTTTCTTCACAGAGTGTTTTTTAGGGGTTTTTTGTTGTGAAAAATAAACCAGAAATCCCTCAAGGGGAAAAAAAGATCACCATCTCCTGGGTACTTACACAACAACAAGCCAGAACCAAAAAATCCTACAACTTTTTTTATTCTCATTTTTTTTTTCCAAGGTTCTTCTGATTTCTTCGTATTCTACATGACGGAAAAAACTGAAATTAACTCTATCAGAATAAAAATCGTAATTAAATCATCTTATGCTTAAGATCTCTTTCCATTTTGCTAATTATACTCATGTACCTGAACTTTTTCTGAATTTTTTGTGCATGAGTTCTATTTGTTTATCATGTCGTCCTGTCCCACTCTAAAAAAGGAGGATTCAGGAAGGATTCTTTTTAATAGATTTCTCGGACAAAAAATGAACTGCAAACACAGCAATATTATATTTAGAACTGTTTATTGATAAAGAAGGGTAAGTATTCCTGCCAAAGGGGGACAGAAAAGGGAACGAAGAGGAAAAAGAGAGATGGAGAGAGAAAGAGAATACCAGACAGATGGTTACCACTGTAGCCTGGTTGCCTCGTCGGTGCGGATTTGGCAGATGGAGCGTGGGCGCTGTGAGCTGCAGAGTCTGCGTGGCTCCTGTGGCGGACTGGGCGCGATTTCCAAAGAGCAGCAGCTGCATGTCCTGTCCGTGGGCGAAGAACAGGCACAGGAAAAGGCTACCGTGGCTACGGGTGCGCTCGAGGAGCAGCTGCGGGCGGTCAGGGCCACGGCACAGCGGCTGCAGGCCGCGACGGCTGCGGGGCTGGGTGCAGGCACGGTGCAGGCGGCAGCAGCTCTGGGCTGGGTGCAGGCAGGGTTTTAAAAACAGGTTATTAGGGTTGGCTTTTGCATATGATAATTGGTTAATGAGAGGAGTTGTAGTTGATGGGTGATGCTAATAGTTATTGTGGTTTACTTATTAAAGGATAATGAATTTGTTGTGGGTCATCAGACATCTTGAACAGTTAATATCTCCATTTTCCCTATAAGTGAAGTTAATGATAGTTATATTTCAGATCGATAATATATGCCAGTGATGAGGAGGCCTGGAACTTTCTAGAATTCCGGTGATGTAATTGAAGGAGGCGTTTGAGTGAGATTTTAGCTCAAAGAACTAAATGCAAGAAGATCATTGGGTGAAGACCAAGCCTATGGAAGACCCTAGACAATGCAAGCAACGAGCCAATTGGAAGGACTGACTCAATCTCCAATCAATCACCTCAGACCTATGGGGACGGCATAGAGGAGGTGATGGGTGGCATTTCTGGGGTATAAAATGTACTGACGCAGCCCACGAGGTTGTCTGGCTACAGGCTATCTGAGCCACAGTCAGTGCTGCACTTCACTTTGTGTACGGCAAATAGCCATTCTAAGCCTCTTGTCACTGTTTTAACTACGTTAATGAGCTAATAAATTCCTTATAATCTAAACCGTGAGAGGTCCTTTCTCACACAGGGTGCAGGTGGCAGCGGTTCCATCGGGCAAACAGCGAGCGTGAGGTTGTTGTGGTGACGGAGCTGCCTCAGGGAAGCTATGAAGCAGTGCAGGACAGGGGCGGACAGGACAGACAGCCAGGGGAGGAGGAGGATCGCAGGGAGGAAAATGCAAGGGGGAGAGGCGGACAGAGCTGATCCTCCAGGTGAGCCCCCTCTCCCTCCAAGAAACCCAAAGAAAATGGACCCCAGTTGTATCGCAGTTAACTTCTTTTATGTGCTTGGCCCTCCTGTAGCGAAACTTCCCACGCACCTTTTCCGCACGTTTTCTCCCAGGCATCCAGGGATCTGCCCCACTGTTATAAATACACTTGGGGAGTTGGCTTTCATAATGGGTCATGAGAATAAGTTAATTGTTATATATTATTGTCAGGGAGTCAGTTGTTATCTGTTATTGTTAACTGTTATGTACTTCTGGTAATCGTTTTATCTATTCTTGCTGTATATATTTCTGTCAAAAGATCATGTTGAGAAAGCGGAGGGCAATGGGTGTCAACATCTGGGGCCTAATCAGCATAAAGGAATAACTGGACAATCATCATTAGAAGGAAATGAGCCAATGAGAAGACCATAGAAACAACGAGCCAATGAGAACACTCCAAGGAGGCAGGGTTGGGGACAGGGTCAAGGTTACAAAAACGGCATTGCCCCGCCCTGGGGTGTGCTTCTGGCTGTATTCTTTGTGAGTGGCAGGGCACTCAGCGCTGTATCCCTCTGGTGGGTCAGATAATTTTTTTATTTGTCCCCTATTGTCCTTTTAATAAACCTTTAAATTTTTAAGAAGTAAGCTTCGTTTCTCACAATTTGGGGCACTCGTCTGGGATGGACATCTCACCTTGGCAGCCCTGAAGGATCCTAGGAGAGAGGTGCACCCCACCGATTTTTTTTTGGTAGCTCAACTAGCTCTTTGGGTGTTGTGGATGGATTGCTGGCCAACACCCCGGAGACAAGAAGGCACCCACAAAGCAGACGGAAATATAGGAGAAGGTACCAAGGGCCCCCTCAAAGGTTTGCAGAGTGGCCCCAGAGTTTCAGTGCACTGACCCGGACGGGAAAAGGGTCAGCGTACCATGTGGGGAGACGGTTTGGGCGCAAAGTGAGTGAGGTGTGAATGGGACGTGGACTGGACAGTCCATGAAGTCAACGAAGCAAGTGTGGAGCCCTTCTAGCCACGGTTCCACCTCTCTGCGAGGAGATTGGCCGGCAAAAGGGTGAAGCATGAGGGCAAGGGCGTGAGTGAGCCCCTGGGAAAATGTTTACAGGGAGAAGGGGACCAAGCCTGGGGTTCCAGGAGGTTCACAACCATAAAAATCTGCCTCAGAGTGACAGAAAGGGTTGGAGATCCTGCCTGGGGCTCTGGGCATCCCTGATGTGAGATTGGTGATGCTTTGTCTGGGGTTTCAGGCATCTCGAAGGATTGGGGATCATGCCTGGTGTTCTGGGGGTCCCTATTGTGAGAGTGGAGAGATTTTGTTTGGGGGGTCCAGGAGTCTCTAAATCTGAGGTGGATAGGGAGGGAGCAGTGCTCTAGGTTGGTTCACTAGACAACTGTTGTGTGCTGAGGTTTGGAAACCGAGACTCTAGGAGTCTCTCAGGGTGGCAAAAAGAGAGAGAGTGAAAGAGGTGTTTGATTGCTGTTTGTGTGTCCGTGAGCTCGTATTAGAGCTGCTCGAGGGCTTGGAAGAGGCTCCTAAGTCATGCTTGAGATTTTTCTATTTGATCCACCATTGGAAGGTGTGGAAGCTCTTCTGGGGGGGGCTGTTTGAGCTGGTGGAGAGTTTTTCTCTTTTGAGGGGCTTTTGAGCTGCCTCTGGAGAGAAAAAGACTCAAAGTGACACTTTGAACTTTTTGGTGAGGATGCCATTTCAGATCCTGAGGTCGTGCGGCGGGAGCGCCATCTTGCTTTCCTTTGTTGTCTGTGCTTCGAGGTGGGAGCCCCATTTTGAATTTTCAGTGGGAGCACCATTTTGAATTTTGTTGCCAGGGGCCCCACCTTGTTTTGTTTCTGGGGTGCTGTTTTATTTTGTTGCCGGCGATGCCGTTTTGGATTGTTGTTTACCTAGAAACCGTGGAGAAGCTAAGGAAAACTGGAAGAACTTCATTCTCTTAATGCATATAAAGAGGAAGTAAAACACCAGATCCAAATCCCTGTCCTGATTGCTTGGAGTGTCACAGTTTTACCACAGTGTGCTGGGTTTTACCACAGCGTGCAGGTTGTCAGGCTCAGTGGTATAGTTCCCCTTTCTATCTGCAAGAACCGTGTGTTGAATATAAGGAGGGATCAGACCTTGAGTGTGTGGCATTTGGATGTGAGGAAGAGTGTGAAGAGTGTGCCTGGATAGAAGAAATAAAAGAGAGTAAGAGAAGATTGTGCATAATGCTGTCAATTGGTGCGAAAGGGAGCAGCTGGACAGGGAGAAGTGTGAAGCAGCAGGCAGGCCAGAAGATGAGACAAAAGGAGAGTAAGACACCATCAAAAAGGAAGGGAAACAAGAAAATCGGTATCAGCATACCACCAGATAGCCCCCTGGGAGTTTAATTGGCAAACTGGGAGAAGGACCCTACTGCCACAGGATTAAACAAAATGAAGATGATTCAATATTGCATGGTAAAATGGCCAGGGGAGGAAATACGATTGGATCATGTTTATTGGCCCAGGTATGGGTCCCTCAGAGAAGCGGATTTGTCAAGCCTTGAATACTTTTGTTAATGAAAGAGAATCATCTGATGTAGAGGAGAGCCTGTACAAAGCATGCTGAGTTGGTGATGCAATTAAGACCACTAGTGAGAAGGTGTTTATGTTATCAGAGACTGATAAGGAAGATCAAGCTAAAGAGAAAAGGGAGAAAGTATGGGACCCCTGAGATGTGTTACCTCCCCTGTGGTCCCCTGTCCCAGTAGGCCCCGTACTTCCGATGGCCTCAGTTCTCACTGGACCAGGTATTCCTACTGCCCCTCAGATTCCAGTGGGGTTACCCAACTACCCTGATCCAATTATTTCCTCCACCTCAAAAGCATCCCGTTCCTCAGATGAACCATTTGCATCATCCAGCCCCAGTTTCATGGATGGGACCTTATGCCAATACTTGGGGAAAGCTAGCTCTCAGGCAGGAAGGTGAAGGAAGAAAGCGGACTTGTTTCCATTGCAGGAGGTACCGATGGGGGCAGCTCAAGGGGGGATGTGTTTTGTTAATGCCCCACTAACACCTTCAGAGGTGAGAGCCTTTAAGAAGGAAATGGAAGGCTTATTGGATGACCCCATGGGATTGGCAGAACAGGTGGATCAGGTTTTAGGACCAAATATTTTTATGTGGGATGAAATGGACTCCATGAAAATTTCATTCTCCCCCAAAGAAAGACAGATGATTCAGGTGGCAGGAATGAGGATCTGGGAGAGGAAGTATCAGCAAGCCCCCCCTGGAGAACATCAAATGCTCTTAACCCCCTCCAATTGGGACCCTAATAATGAGATTTGTTGAAGGAATATGAATGATTATAGAAATTTGCTTTTAAAAGGAATCAGAGAGGCAGTAGCCCGAGGTAATAACATCAGCAAGGCACTCGGTGGGCAGCAGGGGAAAGATGAAATCCTGACAGAATGACTGGGAAAGCTCTGTAGAGATATCCAGGTGCGCTCAGGCATGGATCCCGATAGTCCAGAGGGGCAGATTTTGCTGAAGATTCAATTTGTAACAAGGGCTTGACCTGATATCAAAAGGAAGTTAGAGAAGAGGGAGGATTGGCAAGAACAGGGAATGGATGAATTGCTGAGTGAAGCCCAGAGAGTATATGTGAGAAGGGACAAGGATAAGATGAGAACTAAAGCAAAGATAATGGTGGCAGCAATGCAGGAAGGTAGCATCTTCCAGGGCTCAAACAAGGGTGAAAAAGAAAGAGGAGGGAGCAGGACTGTTTCAAGAACTAAGCTGGAAAAACAAGCAAGAGCTCATTGTTTTCACTGTGGAGAGCAGGGACACTACAAAAGGGACTGTTTATGAATGAAAAAGGACTTGGAAGTGTTTAAGGAGGAGCAAGCAGGAAGGCTGGAAGATTAAGGGTGTGAGGGGCTCTACCTCCTAGGGAATCAGTACCATCAAGAGCCATTGGTAATGCCCTAATCTACTCCTTTGGATTTTAAAATTCACAATATCCACCCAGGAGAATGGGTATTAATAAAAATTTGGAAAGAATAACCTTTAACCCCTCAATAGGAACGTCCCTTTCAGGTGCTGTTGACTACAGAAACTGCAATCCGAACTGGGGATAGAGGATGGACCCATGCAAGCCATGTTAAAGGACCGGTGGAAGAGCCGAAGGAGTGGACAGTGGCCATCCACCCAGGAGATATGGAGTTAATTCTTAAGAAAGGACTTAGTAACTCCAAAGGACTGCAGTCTGTTAAACCACATAAATCTCTGTTCAGAGTTGGTAAGGTATATGCAGATGCATATATGAAAGGAAACAGTTGGTAGTTTCATATTTGTTGTTGTTGGACTAAAAGTTTTTTATTTGCAAATGCTATAATGTCCCTGTTTCTCTATCAATAGATTGGATGGTACCTAAGATTGGTACAGATATTAAGGAGACTGAATAAAAGACCTTTGACCAGTACCCGGTGGCCACCAACACCCAGAGGATGAAGGAGTTGATGGTTATGATTGGAATTGTGATTCTAATGACAAATAGCTCTGCACCAGTTTACCCTTGTTCCCCTCACTGTTCAAAGACTCTGGAAATTGCTGGAAGGAGTGTTACAGCTTTTATGCATCATCTCCATGTCCCTGCCATATGATGAGCCTGCGGACTGTCAGCAGGGAGCACAGATTTACTGGATTGCACAGAATCTAGGAAGCAGGTAAGGTTACCGGGGAGGGTGGCACTGCCCCAAAGGGGAACCTTGGGTATGCTTCCCACAAGAGAGAGCAAAAGGGACAAGGGAATCCAGCAACCTCCTCTCAAGGAGTAACCAAACTGCATGATGAGCAGAGGGAAAAGAAGATCAGCAAAAATCTTCATCCTCACAAGTTATCCCCAGATGACTCCAGGTCAGCACCCCCAAAGAACTTATCAGTTTATGAGGAGTTAAGAAAGGAACTCGAGAAAGAACCTGAGCTTCCACTAATAGGTAAAAATCTATTTGTGGATTTGGCTCAAAAGATAGCTAAGGAACTGGGAATTTCTAACTGGGTGTGGGGGGGAGCTATGATGAGGGAAGAGTGGCCGTGGAGAGGGACTGGGTTGGACCCCTTCCAGATATAAAAATGGAACCAGTCTATGATTTCTAAGGAACGAGAAAGACCTGGAGGGTGGATTTTAACATCGAAAGTTACAGGGGAAGAATGCTTGAGAAGGGTGGGGAATCTGTCCAATTTGTGGGAGAAACCCACAGCCAAACAAAGGGTTTCTATCTACAGTTCAACCTCTGACATTACTGCCTGGTGGCCCAGTGAGACCACGTGGTATTGGTCCAAAAAGAAAGCAAGCCATTGTGTCACAACAACTGAAGGTGAAATGTTTAATTGTTCTGGGAAGAATCCCTTTCAAGAGATCTTCGGGCTCCTGACATTTTGGGAAAGTCTGTCTGACTCCTCCGGATGCTGGTGGAGAACTCCTGATGGGCTGTTTTGGATTTGTGGGCATAGAGCATATTCTAGGCTTCCCTCACTGTGGAAAGGAATTTGCACACTAGGAATAATAAAGCTGGGATTCTTTTTGTTACTTCTGGAGAAGGGAGATAAACTGGGGGTCCAGTTATTTGGGGATTTAAAATGAGAAAAAAGGAATATCCAAATAGGAGGACTCCAAAGGTGGGGGAACAAGGAGTGGCTCCCAGACAGGAGCATAGAAGAGTATGGACCTGCAATGTGGGCTCAGGGTGGCAGCTGGGGTTATAGAACACTAATTTATACATTAAATTGAATAATTAGGCTGCAGGCAGTCATGGAACTTGTCTCTAACCGTACCACTGGGGCTTTGGAATTAATAGCTAAGCTGCAGAGCCAAATGAGAGCAGCCATATATCAAAATCAGCTAGCCCTTGGCTATCTCTTTGCTGAGGTGGGTGGAGTATGTGGAAAGTTTAATACCTCAGATTGCTGTTTAAAAATCTATGATACCAGGGAAGCAGTGTTAGACATCACCTCGGATACCAGGAAAATTGCTTATGCACCAGTACAAAAATGGAACTCAGTAATAGACTCTAACTGGTGGAGTAACCTATTTGGAATGACCTGGCTGAAGAAGGTGGGCTTTATACTCTGATGTCCAGTTGCAGGACTATTGTTTTTACCCTGTTTTATTCCATGTCTTCTCTGGTTGATCAGTGGAGTTATAGAAGGGATGGAAATAACTAGTGTGCCCGTTAATTCCAGCACAGCAGCCAGCCACCAAGGAGGACGAGCACAATGGATCATGGTTCTGAGGAAAACAGAGCAAGAGAGAAACAAGAGGAGGAGATGTAGCTTATCCTGTGCAAGCTGGGAGAAAGCTTTGAACAAGCAATGTGAATTGGACAATTCAGGGAACTTTTAAACAGACTTGTTTTATTCCCATTGACTTTATAGTTCTTAGAATAAGGGGTTGTTACCTCTAACCCTGTGATAGCTGAGAGAAAATAAACTTTGATATTGTGTTGGGGAAGGGGGTGGTTTAACCCTTTTTACAAAGGATGTGGGGTGTTTGGTGTACATTATTAAAATCCTGGTTTACCCTTTTAATAAGGGTAATCTTTTAACATCTGGAGGGCAAGACTGGTAATTCCAAGCACCAGCTAGGATGCTATGGGGTGTGAGTGTCAACCTAGAGACCAGAGGGCAAGCCCGGGTGGATATTCTTATTCGGCACGTAAAGAGCTGGCCATGGGTGGCAACCCCATATAGGCTATGGCTGTGGGATTGGGACTCCTACTGGACCTCTGGCACTCTATCCACCCTTTTATTTCCTCTATTTGATCCCTGCTGGAGGTGTTGTCCAAAGTTTTGTTTTTTGCAGATTGTACAGCATCTATACCCAGTACCCCATACCTATGCAGAAGTTTTTACCTGTTAATTTTGGACAGGAACTAATGAAAGATTTATCTGGAAAGGTTTAGCAAAAAGGGAATAGGTATACAGGATGGCCTAATAGAAACAGGGAAAAAGCCAAATGGAGTTCCAAGTAGGAGAGGGGAGTGCCCAAACAAGGACAAAGAAAGGTGAGTATATTTTGAGTTTACTCTCAGGGAGGAATCACAGAGGATGAACTAGATCATTGTTCCTCTCCCGTTTAATCCCCTATCTGATTCAGCTAATTACTAATGTACACCAACCGGACTAAATAGGAGTAGGAAAATAAGGATCCTTGAAGGAATAACCAAATAAAAGATGTTTCCCAGGAGGTCAAATTGATACATGGGATACAGGAACAAATAAATTAAATTGAGAATTATTACAAAAGCCAAATGTTGTAAACAAAAGAGGAGGGATTTGTTACAAATACACTTGGGGATTTGACTTTCATAATGGATTATGAGAATAAGTTAATTGTTGTATGTTACTGTCAGTGAGTCAGTTATTATCTGTTATTAACTGTTACATGCTTTTGGTAATTGTTATAAGTGTTCTTGCTATGGTTATATACATTTGTTTCTGTCAAAAGTTAATGTTGAGAAGGGGAAGGTAATGTGTGTCAGCATCTGGGGCCTAATCAGCATAAAGGGATAGACCGGACAATCATCATTAGAGGGAAATGAGCCAATGAGAACACTCCAAGGAGGCGGGGTTGGGGGTGGGGTCACGGCTGCAAAAACTGCATTCTCCTGCTCAGGTGTGTGCTTCTGGCTTTACCCTTTGTCGGTGGCAGAGCACCCAGTGCTATACCCCTCTGCTTTGTTGGACAACTTTATTATGATTTGTCCACTATTGTCCTTTCAATAAACCTTTAACTTTTTATGACATGAGCTTCATTTCTCACACCCACCAGCAAGGGGGGAATCGCTTGCAGACCACTCATGGAAGCTTTCTCTGCCCTGACCGGCTAACAGGCAAAGCCTCCCTGGGGACAGAGCTCCCAGCACGTATACAGCCCCTAAAATAATTTTTTCACCTCGTATATAATGTATGTTGAGGCATAAATAAAAAGCAGATGAGTCTCTCTCACATGGCATATGTAGCCTGCAATCTGCTCATAAAAGGTTTTACTGGGTGGGTGTCAGGCTACAAGGATGTAAACACGAAGATTAAAATCTCAGGTGACATTTGGAGAGGTTGATTCCGGAGGTGAAACCCTGAAGCTTCCTACAGGGACAAGTGTTCCCCAGAATGAGCATGCACCTGTAAAAAATCCTGGGTAGGTGTAATACAAATGTCCCTGTCTAGGGATAGGGAGGTGCTGGGGAGAAGATGTGTTAAATTTCTGAGTGTCAGAAAGGAGTGGTTTGAGAGTGACCTCAGCCCACTTTCCTCCTTCCCCCTCGGCTGCTCTAGGAGAGGAGGTGAAAGAGTTGGGAATAAAAACGAGCCTGGGAAAAGGAGGGGTGGGGGGCATGGTGATGCTTTAATTTTAGGTTTTGTTTCTCACTATCAAACTTTTAATGGACAACACATATTAGGTATCCATTTGTGATAAATACAGTTAATGAAGTTGGCTTTTGTAGATGATTAAGGGGTGGGGTTAATTGTTGTTATTATAAGTGTTGTGAATTGATAACAATTAACAATCTGTTAATTGTTGGTGATGTTCCTGAGAGTTCTTGTTAAGAGAGGGGAGGGCATTTGGAGCCTAATCAGCATAAAGGGATAACTGGACAATCATCATTGGAAGGCAGTAGACCAGTAAGAGGAGCCCTGGTAACAACGAGCCAATCAACACCACATGGAGGCAGGGCTAAGAAGGGTTTAAAAACTAACCCACAGGCAGGAGGTGTGCTTCTGGCTGTACCCTTTGTTGGTGGTAGAGTGCCCAGCGCTGCACCCCTCTTCTTTGTTCGATAATTTTATTATTTGTCCCCTATTGTCCTTTTAATAAACCTTTAAAATTTTTAATTAGTGAGCTTCGTTTCTCACACTATTTTAATAGCAGCAAATGAAATTGTTTTCCCCAAGTCAAGTTCATTTTGCCCTGTCCTTGTTCCAGCCAGAACAAGATTAATTTTTGCAGCAACCAGGAGAGAGCAAGTCCAGGACGCTGATGTTATGGATGTTACTCTGTACCACCACATCATTGCGAGGGGCAGGGGAAGGGAGCCTTTTCTGAAGAGAAGTGGTCCCTTCCAGTGTTGGCATAGTGTGGTGGAAGGACGGCTCAGGTGTTTTTTCTGTGTGAATCCTTCTTGTACTGTCTGTCATTAATACTGTTCCTGTCACTGTTGTTTTCTTATCTCTTTGCTTTTGGCAGTCCATTGTTCTTAGCTCAAACTGTGATTTCTGCCTTTTGTGCCTTGTCTCCTCTCCATTGAGTTGCAGGCAGGAGGAAGGAAGGAGTGAGCAGGCAGCATCTGGTTTAGAGTCCAAGTGGGAGCACCAAACCAGGGAGTGCCGTTCCTTAACTACAGCATACATAATCGGGAAGTGATCTCCCTCTCCTTATCTCAACATATGAGCTTTTTCACCTCATTTTCTTCCTGCATCAGGATGGGTATCCTGCAGCCAGCCAAGGTCAGCCTTCCCCTCTGCCCACTCAGGTCCTTGTCTCATTCCATCGCCTCAAATGACAGACAGTGACCCCAGAAGACGCAACCCATTGTCTGTCTCTAGTGCAGGGAAGATTTTGACTACTTAAAGAACCATCACCAAATGTAGCAGCAGCAGTGGTTTTATTAAAATAAGATACTGTGAAAGTGAAACTTTAAAAATGGTTACTTAGAACAGATTCATTCTGTTATTTACTGCACAGAGTAATGTCTTGTTTTGAAAGACAGGTGTCTGCTAAGGAAGGTGGGAACCTCCCTTAGAATGGATAATGTGACCCCCTTCCCTCCGAATTATTATAACTTTGGAATCAAGGGCTTTCAGGAAAAGATATGGGGAAAGGAATAACAGTTCTTTACTAGTATCTATAACAAGGCAAACAACAACAACAGTAGCAACAAGCAAAACCAAAAACTCAGTGGCAGATGTCCCTGGGCTGCCAGGCACTTTCCCGTTTGGTGCAGTCACGGTCACGGCCAGCAGGGGCACTGTTG
>VZRL01001637.1:152774-188089 GCA_013397895.1 Origma solitaria | reverse complement strand
GTGGAAAAAGCCCGGCTTTGCACTGATTTTTCTCTACCTGGTGGGCGAGTTCTTGCTTTGGGAAAAAGGGCACGGGATTCCAGCCACTTTTACGCTCTGGGAGGGCACATTTTCCCAGCTATGCTGCAGCAGAACAGGACCTGGCTGCCGCCACCCCGCAACCCCGCCTGCCACTGCCCCATGCGCTGCCTGCCACCGCCCTGCGCCCTGCCTGCCACAACTCCAGAGTTCCTGCCACCTTCTCGTTGCTGGCTAGCTCAGGTGAGCCCACCTTGCCGTTCTAGCTCCCTGCTCTGAGCTCCCTGCCCAACGCGTGCGGCTGCTCTCCATCTCTGCCCAGCCGCCTGCCATTATGCTCGTAAGACCAACCTGACCTCGTGGCACAGCGCCACCTGCAGCTGCGCGGGAGTCATCGCACCTGCCCTGCCCGGCCGGGAGCCAACAGCGCCCCTGCTGGCTGTGACCGTGACTGCACCAAACGGGAAAGTGCCTGGCAGCCCAGGGACATCTGCCACTGAGTGTTTGGTTATGTTTACTGTTTTTTTTTCTTGTTTGCTGTTTTTGTTACTGATTGTTTGTCTCATTATAGATACTAGTAAAGAACTGTTATTCCTTTCCCCATACCTTTGCCTGAGAGCCCTTGATTTCAAAGATAATAATTCAGAGGGAAGGGGGTTCACATTCTCTGTTCTAAGGAAGGTTCCCACCTTCCTTAGCAGACACCTGTCTATCAAACCAAGACAACAGTGCTCTGAGTAACCCAAACTAGGGGAAGGTGTTCCATCCCATGACAGGGGTATTGGAACAACATCATCTTTAAGATCCCTTTCATCCCAAACCATTCTATCGATTCTGTGATAAAACCCCTGTAATTCACCACAGCCTTGATGGCTTAATCTGCTTTCTCAATCAACTTGAAGAGGACTTGCAAGAATGCACACAATTTTCTTTGGTATTTTCCTTGACTGGATCGAATGCTAAAGAGGTAAATTGTTTCCAGCACAAACTTGTGTCACCAGTTGGTAATTCCCATACAGTAAAGCGATTCTTAAGAAGCCTCAAAATAGTTTTCATTTTTCTTTGCAGCCATGGGGAGTAGAGGAGATTCAGTGCAGTCAGCATGGCAGGTTTTTTATGTATTTAGAGGTACAATGTATGCGAGTAAAAAATCCTTTGTATTAATGCGTCTGGGTTTCATTCTTGTCTTTTCATGGAGCAGTACTCTAACTTACTTTGTCTCCTGCATTCCCACATAACAGTGTTTCCTGATCCACAGCATGTTAACTGATCGCCAGTACAGTAATTTTGTCTTGATACTGTTACCCCACAAATAAACAAATTTCATGGACTGAGGATCCCATGCTTTCATTAAGCACAAGCTAATATGGTTTGCTAATACTAATGGACTGAATTCTGTCTGTCTGTCACCTTGAAAATGCTGTGTAAGCAAGATGATTAACCTTGTATCTTCAGCACAGGAGTTGGACTCTGATTCTGATGGGTCCCTTCTAAGTCAGCATATTCAGTGATTCTGTGATCTGTGAGCACCTCAGTGCAACCTCTGCGATGTTCCAGAAGGGTTAGTTTAGACCAGTTGCACTCTTGTGCCAGGGATAAAATGACCATCAGATGTCACACGACAGGAGTTCACAATCTCCTAGATAAATTTTATCCAAAAATAATGCAGTTCACACACTCCACAACCACCCTAATGCCTGAAGCATGCTAAATGGAGACAACCAGGAGGGTCTCTTAAAAAGCACATTCCTAATCAAACACAAATGTAGACACATTAAGTACAGATCTGCTACGGAAAAACACAGTTTGAATGACAAGTCATGAATTTCTTAATTAAAATTAAAATATGAGGGTTATTTAGTCCTTTCCTTCCTACAGGTCTGAAGTAATTCTGAAGTTTACGTTTCACAGAACTGTTCTAAATTATTGTCCTCTTCGCATTTTAAAAACATAGGAGTGGAAACAGATTATGGATCACTGTACAACTGAAGCAAAACAGAATATAAACTTTTGCAGCTTCTTCATGTGTTTTTGCCACAAACATGCAGCACACCTTTCATTTGGATATTCAGAAAAAAAAGCCCCAAAGGATTTAGGACTGTGTCTATATGTTAGATTATTATTAGGAATGCATCTGTAAGACTTCATTCAGCAGAAAATTATTTTAGATATCAGATGCAAATATGGGTTTTTTTCCTAAATCTATCTTTTCTTTGTGAATTATTTTAGTCAGACTTTCCAGTGGGAAGACAACCACAAGACTCGTGAAAATGTGCTTTACCTTTAATTACAGCTTATAATGAATACCAGTATGATCGTGAATCACATATACTATACTGGAAATTTTTTTCCAAGTCAGTCATCTACATTTTTCTCTAACCACCTGGCAATTTTCTTTAGTAGTTCTCTCCTTTCAATATTTTCAAGTTTTGCAGATTCCAGTAGCAGAGTAATAGTTTCTCTCTCATCCTCTTCCAAAGTAGCGTTATAAAAAACCTGCAACTGAAGAAATAAACACATGAGCTTAGTTCACATAAGTTCACTTGCAGCAAGCAACTGTGTGCCTGACAGTTTCTTTCGACAGAAGTGTACAGAAAAGGGGCAGACGACAGAGACTAAAAAGGGGTTGGGGCAAGGTTACTGAATTACACTAAGGTGGGAAAGCTCCTTACATATCAAGAATGTGCCCTTTTGCTGTCCTTTAAAAATCCTTTCAAATGCAGCCAACTTCACTGGTACTGGTGGTACCACACTGTCTAGGACTAGCTGGGTAGCAGAATCCTCTTGTGCTGCCTGTTCTACAATCACAGAACAAGAAATCTTTCTCATCAGTCTAATAGGCAAAAGACAAGAGAGGACTGAAGAATAGTAAAGAAATATATGGGAGAAGCAGTGGATGAACAATATGAGAAATTAAATAGATGTCAGTATGACAGCTTAACATGCCAGCAGCCCAACTGTTGGTACATTTTCAGTAGACATTATGGCAGAGGTCTCTACAGAGAGATTTTATAGAGGAAAAAGAGACAGTTTTGATAGAATTTGTTTGGACTCTGCTCCAAACGTGAAGGTTTGGAACACATCAACATTACATTCAATGACTTCTTTAAAGAACAAAAACTTATGTTTACAAACTGGCAGTAAAGTTGAGGCTAAGTGCTTCTCTGGTTTACCTCTTGGATCTGTCCATCTGTATTGACAAATCTTCCCATGACTTTTAGTACATCATACAACAATTCCTGCCCATATCTGTAAAATTGAGATAAAGGTCCTTCAAACAGCACATTAGCAAATATGCTAAATTTCATCTTTTTGAAAACACTCACACAATTTAGTTATTATTTACTATATTGCAAATACCAAATAAGCTGAAGTTTGCAACTGTGGACTCTTTTCCCTCTTTTAAAGAACTGTCACTAACATTCAACTCAGATATTTGAGCCACATGAAATACAGTAATTACCCTTCATTTTCATTTCCCAGTAAGATCTGGTGTTTGGTAACATGTATTCTTTGCCTGAAACAGATAATCTCTCTGAGCCCCTACAGCCAAACTGAGCTAGAAAGGCCAACCAGTAATGTTGTCCTGGGGTGGCATAATGATATCTTGTATTCCCTGTCGTTTTGTATGCTTGACCAGAAATATGGTCCTGTAGCTTTAACTGTGTCCCGCAGCTGGGAGCTCTGCCGCCAGCGCGGGATGTTTTGAAACTTTCCCCAGCTCTCCTATGGGGGAGTGAGAAGGAAGGGACACTGTTTGTTTTTTTTCCCGGAGTCAGTTGCTGCTGATGGTGGCTGGTGCTACTGGTGTGGCTGCTGCTTGGGTTGGTTTTTTTTTCCTCCCTGGGATTGTTTTTCATCGTTTTGGACCCTTTTCTTCGACTTGCTTTCTCATCCGAGAACCTGAGGAGCCCCAGGGGACAGCAGACGAGAATCGTCCAGGGAGCCACCAGAGAAACTTCACCTAGCCCTTCGGGGCCCCCCCACCCCAGAAAGGGGAAGCTACGCCTGAGGAAAAGGACACTATGTTCATCAGCTGTTTGTTCAGGTTTTCTGACCCCTTTTCCCCTTTTCCCTTTCCACTGTGTGGTCTGTTAATTAAACAGTTCTTTCCACTTTAGGCTGAGATATTCTGTATTGTGGGGAGAGGAGTGTTAGAAACCTTTGCTGTGGGGGGGAGGGGCACCTGTTTGGAGTGCTTTCCACCTAGGATATTTGTCTCTAATCCAAGACAAATGTGTTAAAAAGTTGGTGTTTCTGTTGCTGTCTTGAGGGTGGTAGATAAATAAACACTTGCGCTATTCTTTTAGTTTGAAAAGAAGGGATCAATGTTCCAGCAAATTTCTCATCAATTTAGAACACAGAAAAGCTCTGTAAGGGAACAAGTTGATATGACACAAATTTGCTACAACTTGCCTCTTCTAGCATTAGCAGTAATTTACACATTTGAATATTCCCAAATGGCTGGTTTTGGTTATTCTGCCACTAATGGATCATGATGGCCTCCTCTGCCATCAAAAGCAGTAGGAATGCACTCTGTCACAACCCTGCTCCTTTTCACCATTGCCAAGGAGAGAGGGAGTCTTCAAACATATCAAAATACTTGCTTTGCTCAAGGCAGGTAGCCCAAGCTCACCTGCAGTTTGCCTGCAGCAGTGCAAGTAGGCTGGTGATGAGTTAAGATTTAAGTCAGGGTATAACTCTGTAGTTGTTCCTAGCAGCACTTGCACACCTCTAATCTTCCATCTCTGCATACTCTCTTTGGAAAAGAAGTGAGGATTTTACTTCACCATTTTACACCCACACTTGCAAAATCCTAGTGGATTAACCCATTTCCAGAGTCAGAATTCCCAGGAGTACTCAAAAGCTCAGAAACAGTCATGAACAGACTAGTTTTAAAAGTGTTCTGTGTTTGACAGCCCTTTCTTTGGCATTAAACCCTGATCAGAGTTGAATCCTCTGAAAACTCTGCTCTGCATACTTAACTGAATCAATCATTACAAAATAGCCATCTCTAGAAGGAAAATCTGCACCTGAATTTTACAGGTCAAACATAAAGATAGAGGAAGAAGCCAAAACTTGTTGCTTACCCTTGATTTAAAAGTGGCCAATTTTCTGTAACAAAGTTCCATGCTATACGGTGCCCAATATCCTTACTCACTACATGTGAGATGATGACTGAAGTACAATTGGAAGAAAATAATGTGTCACTGAGTCCATATCGCAAGTATCTATTAGAAAAGCAGGAAAGAAATGAACCTGTCACTTGCTGTTTCACAATGGAAATTTATAATATTGCAATCTGGAAATATAATCCAGTTCACAAAAACTTCAGGAGAGTCACTTCACTGGGACTCAGGTGGAACCTGTGGAGTATGCCAGCAGTGAGAGAGTTACACAAAGGTGACCTGTTTATAGGATCCCCTCTAACAAGACCCAATAAGAAGTTTTTTCATGAGGGCTATGGCAGGATTTCAGAAGTATTTTAGGGAGTATCTGCTAATGATATTGGTGACAATGACTGACATTTTTTTTGCAACTACAAGAAATTTAGATGCCTGAATATCTTGAAAAGTAATTATTCGCTTTGCTGCCCCCATATTTTTACCTTGCATGTTCCTACTTTCAAATGAACCCTTTTAGAGTTATTTTCTCATAGGATCTTGCAGGCAACTGCTTTACGGGTAGAGTAGTTGAATTGGGTTTTTCCCCTTTGCATGCCACCACTATGCTTAGCACAATGGACGAAGTATTGTGAGGGCCAGGAAAAGCACATCTTAACATTCTTCACCTCATAAAACTCCCAGGGTGGCATTTCAAAAAACAGATTGGCTTAGCAGCTACTAAGGCACATGGAGGAAGAAGCTCATCAGAACTTCAGAGCTCCCTGATCTTATCAGGGAATAGTGCCAGCCTGTTGCAAGAAAATAGGTAATAAAGGATCATAGGTTAAGTGCGATGATAATTCTTTAGACGATCACTGCCAAAATTCCATCCCTTATCAAATGCTTCAGGTAATGTAAACATGACAGATTAGAGAATTCAACATGTTTTTACTAACAAAGATACAAATGCCAGTAAAAGAAAATAAACACAGAGTTCCAAACTCTGTTCTGGAAGCATTTTGGCAAGACGCTTAGATATAGGTCTTAACTTTTTGGTTGACCCACATGGAATCAGGACTTAAGACTTGACAACACACGTGTTGTATCTGCAGAAGGATTATTTGTTTGTGTTTTCCCCATTTTTTATACTTGCTCCATTAGAAAACTCTTAAAACTTTTCCAATGGTTGAGAAAACACATGCTTCTGTGGCAAGCAAACCTCAACCAGCTTTGCACAGTAAAGTATTTTTGTTCTTATTATTTACTTCTATATACACAAAGATACGTTTTGATCAAGGTCACCTGTAAAGTAACCATGACTCTTTGGCA
The DNA here is from genome assembly GCA_013397895.1 of Origma solitaria. Classification (NCBI taxonomy): domain Eukaryota; kingdom Metazoa; phylum Chordata; class Aves; order Passeriformes; family Acanthizidae; genus Origma; species Origma solitaria. Next base: position 181,637 of record VZRL01001637.1, on the reverse strand, counting down.
CAGCTCATGGCATAGAGCAGGATGTCTTCATCTTCCTCTATGGAGTCAGTATGGTTATACATTTCCCATGCAAAATTCCATTCTTTATCACTTCCCACTGCAACACCATAGCAGCAGACTATTCTTCTAATTAAAAGGGGAATTCTGCAAGGCAAAATACAATTAAAAGGTACTGTACTGTTGTAGAGGTAAAACCTGTTGTTACTGCATAACTGAAAGCAAATGTTTATTCACAGTTTAAAAGATACACAGGAATGGAAATATAAAATAGTAATGTAAATACAGATAGGAAATGTGAGTGTTTTATTCATGATTTAAGCATTGAAAGAGCACACAGCTTAAGGAAAACCAAAAACCCCGACATTTTTTTTGAGCAGTTGAACTAGACTCTTTTGTGTACATGCAGTGTCAATGCCACTGTTTCCCATCACAGCCTAGGAAATGGATCACACCATTAAAGACTGTACCACTGCGTACGTGTGTCATCCCAGACAAAATTCCACCCCTTTTCCATCCCCAAGTTTCTTCAGTGGGTGCATCCAGTAGGAAGAGCCATTTGCAGCGCAAAAGGAAACAGAAGGGACACTTCTCCATGCAACAGGCAGCCTCCTGTTATTCCCACTCCAGGAAGAGGCCTCAACACAGTAGTGAATTTCATAACAGAAACTAAATGCAAACGTTACCAGTGTAATGCTCCATATGCAAAGGCTGAACAGAAAATTTCTCCTGTAGCAATGATGTGTTCCTGACATTAAGACACTGTAAATACTTTCCAGTAATAGCAGTATTCTACTATGAAGGCTATCTGGAAACGGTTTCAACTAATGGTATTTTGGACTAATTCCCTACAGAAGAATGGGTCCCATTGCTACAAGCAAAATATTTGACTTCCCAAGTCATATGACCTCCCAATGGCATATTGTTAGTCTATCATTGCATTAGACCAAGATAGTAAGTAGAGGTATAAAAAGTATTTTCCCTTTGGTCAGCATATAGACTTGGAAAAAAAGACAAGTTTCTGGTCACAAAAGCCATTCTTCAGGCCCAAAACTGGAAACAGCAAATTCAAACTTAAATACAATTTGAGAAAAATTCCTCTGTTTCAGCAGACTATCCCTGAGAAAATGAGGGTGATGCCAACAGAGTCAGTCAGAAGGAAACATATATGACATCAATCTTCAGAGTATAAAGTACAGAACAGGAAGTTATAAACTCCAGATATGAAGGACTAGTAGGAAAGAGAGTTGGGTGTTTTGCATGACAGACGTCACTTGTTAGTGAAAGGCAAGGTGCAGGGATTTTGGTAGTCCTGTTGCAGGGGGGACTTCACTGTCATAACAACAGGAAAGCATAGACATGTTCTATATTTACTTCAAAAAATAATTTGGGTTCATTTACCTAGATATTTGTTGGGACATAAGGGGTTTGCTACCAAGACTTGTTAAGCAGTTATGTCAGGCTAAAGTATAGTCCTGTGAGGAATCCTTCTCTGACAGACCTTATTTGAGTTGCAGGGTCAATTAATTTGTTTAATAATACTTTCATAATGTTGCAGCAAGAGGTCATGGTAAGGTGATAACACGGTAAAGCTCTTTTGGCCAAAGTACAACTATTTATTTTGCTACTAAAGCTGTTCCAGTAGCTGCAAGAAAATTTCCATCCCTATATATAAAGTTGTTGTGGAGGAAGTATGAATAGACAAGTTCTGTGTATCATTTGGCTGCAGATCTGATGTTCAGCATTCAAGGCAGGCTGGACGGGCAGCTTTCTGTGGGACAATGGTCTGCTGGCTGGTGACATCTACGGTGGCCCTGAAGTGGTTTATGTTGTGTAGTTCCCACAGGGTGTCCACTGTGGTCCGGAGGCACTTTGGAGCTTGAGGTTTTTGAACTTGATATTTTTCCTGACTGTGTGATTTGGCATTACTGGCCTGCCAAGATTCCTCATTTCTGGATCTTGAGGAAGATGTAAAAGCTGCTGGAAAGCAGGGCAGGTGATTTAACATTGTTTTCTTGGAACCAATTGAGAAATGACATAGTGATTTCTTAACTTTTGAGGGTAGCAGCAGTATATTTGAACCTTCTGTAAATAAGTAAAATGTACAGCAATGTTGTCCCTCCCTCTAGGCTAGTTTCCGTCTTTCAAAAGACGGCACTTTCAAGTAACAGCACTTAGAAAAATACTTTAACTTAGCAAGCTTCACTATACTCCTGTAATGAAAAAAGAGAAAAACTGAGAAATTGGCTGGGAATTACAGCTCTTGGGATGTTATTTCCATGAAACAGATAAAAATGCACTGTATTAAGTCCAGTTACATTCTGCCAGGAGTAGTTTGGAAATTTTCAGCTAAAAGTGGATTACCCAAACTGAACAGAAAAGCGTTACTTCATTTAACAGATGTGAGAATCCTACTGGGTTCCACCTGTGGCAGAACAGCTGTAGTGTGCTTTTATGAATTTGCTCTCAGCACAGAGAACATAAGAGCATCCAAAGGGATTTGTCTGTAAAACATGGGTCAAAAGTGTATTGTGTCTGTTTCCTTTCCTACCCAGCACAAGAAAAGTCTCTCTATTAACTGCATGGGCACAGTGATCTGTCACTTGAAACCTAAGAAGTGTACTATCTTCTATGGGGTTTTCTCCTTAAAGTATGATCATTTTTTTCACTTAACAAAATTCAGATCCTCACTTTTTCCACACTTACAGCCCAGTAAAATCCCTTTGAACTTTTCTCAGTGCCAAGAAGGACAGCAAAATTAATATTCTTCATCAAATTCAAAATGCAATCAGCTAACAGATTTCACAAACTTTTCAGCCCTTCAAGTCAAGCAAGCTATGTAGTATTCCATCACCTCAAATATTATTAACAGGGAAAGATGACTATTTTGAAAACAGACTGACAATTCAGCACAGCATTGTTGCTTTTAGTGTGAAATTGAAAGCGTATTCTCTCTAAAATGGAACAAAATGTATTTAGGCTATTTAAACTTTTCCATCTAACTGCAAAACTCAGTTTGGCTTTTATGAGGATGATCACTATGAAGCTATTTTAGAAAACTCAGACATAATATTGCAAGTTTGGTTTACTTAGCCAACTACATAGATCAACAGAGATACAAAAAGCAACAAAATATTTATCACAACTACAACAAATAAAAATAAACTTTAAATATTCACTCACCGGTACCAACACTATTTGACTATTGCATAGAAAGACATCAAAAGAAAGAGGAAGGAAAAGAGAAAAAGAATTTCAGTACATTGTAAATTTTCTTTAATGATGCAATACTTGAATACTGAAAATCTCTTCCCGGTAGAGTCCAGACTCTATTCTCACAGTCCAGACCCCTGACCACTGGGCTCCAGTATCAGCATAAGGACTGACAGCTGCTCCCAGCAGCTCTTTATGTGAACACAGAACATGCAAGTCGCTTTGATGGGCTCACCATGGGCAGATGGCTGTAACATGCAAACATCACTTCACTCAGTGTTGTTAAGAGAAGCTTAGAAGCTGACTTGGTACATGTGACAAACCCAAGGCTGTACTGCTGCAAAGAGACTGGGCCATATGGAATATTGCCACTAACAGGAGGTTCACCCCTTACATGGCTAACCAGATTTTGGTCTTCATGGCATAAACTGCATCCTCCAGCATGTAAAGTCTATGTAAAAGCAGTAATTATGAAATCATCATAAAACTGATCCCAGTTTAAGGGAAGAGGAGGAGGTGGGGGACACAGAGTTGTCTTAAATTCTGGTATTCTGTCGAGAAATGAGAGTAGTGTACAGAGGTATTTCTCATTCTGCCTTTTAACTTTCCACCTCCCTTAGACATGCACACCTCTAAGAGTAGATCATCATTCTTACTTGTACTCAGGGTTGTCCATCCACTTAGCAAACAGTTCAGATGACAGATCCAAACAGTCTTGGAGGCCCAGCCAGCATGCTGTTGCAAAGAGTTTTTCCAAATACACTCTTGAAGGGAAGTTAAAACAGTAAGAATAAAAGATATGCATACCACATTTGGTGCTCTTGAACTGTGTCTGACCACCACAGTTTCAAAACATGATGCTGTTAGCCCATGAGAACCTCTACTAGGAATAGTTGAGTTGTAATAAAATAATTAAACAAACAATAATGGTCTCCTGACAATAATATTAATGGATATTAGTGAGGCAACCAATCTACTACATTTTTTGTTTGGTTTTTTGCGTGGTTTATATCCCTCTTTGAAGTTTTAAGGTACTGATTCCATCTAGTCCAAGTCACTCTGACATTCAAAGACTGTGGCTGCAGTGGCCTTGCAAAATGTACCATTTTAAAGTTTTAGTGATTGATCCAAAAATCGTATCTTAAGTTCACTGCTGTCAGTTTTTCCTCAACTATCAGCAGCCTTTTGAGCCTGTTCTGTGATAAATAAAAGCTACCACTACGATCCTTAAACTATCATCCTTTATGCTCTTATCCTGACACTGCAGTTTCATTGGAGGTGTCATCATAATTAAGACACACTTATGGGACAATAAAATAACAATTCAGTTACATTCACATTAGTTAGACAATTATTCCTGTATCTTGTATTAAATTTACACAAGCAAACTGCAATGTATCAGATCCAATAACATCAGAAAAAAACTTTTAAGAAGAGCAGAATACTTACTGAGCAAAATAGTCATCTTCCAAAGCATCAGCATTTTGACGAATAAAACCTGCATAATAATGGTATATTGGCAACATTCTCTTTAAAAGGTATTTCTTTTAAAAGAAGGGAAAAAAAAATTATTTTCATTTACATGCAGTTTTTAAAATTTTTGTGTTTTTTCTTATTTACTCAGATTTATCCTAAAAATTTAACACTATTAGTCCCTTAAAAACACAGGACATTAAAATAAAATATAAATTTGGTCTAAAATTCAATACACCTGTATCTTGATTCAAACTGGTACATTACCGTTTCACATAACTAGGACTTTTGAACTTACTATGAAAGAAAAATTCTCAGAGAAACAGATAGGAAGAAACCCTTTTCAACAGGAAATTATGCTTCTCACTTATTTTAATATACCTTTACCTTTTAGAACTTAAGAGAACTAATACGGTGCAATTGTACTTTAAACATAAATGGAATCTTCAAAGAGAAGTCAAGGAAATAAGTATGACAATATTATCTCAGGTAAGTCAAATATGGGAGAGAATAATTTCCCTTAGTGTCTAAATCCAATTCCTTTTTTCACTCCATGAGGATGAATGGAAAGGCAGTACAAAGCACAGAGCACGTATATACTATATGTTTTTAATACATAGCAGTGTTGGTTTTCTCACTTACTACTGACTGAAAGTTGAATTTTCCAGATTCTTACTTTCAAAAATCCCAAGGCTGAAGCTTAATGTAAAGAATGTGAATGTATTTTTGCTTTTCAGTAAGAATCACCCAAGATTCAACAAGACTTATCATTGACTAATATGTATAATTATCTCCTCCTATTAAAAAAAAAAGTGATAAAGTCATGCAAAAGGAATGACAAGAAGTCTGACCCATCATAGTCACAAATACATTCTTGAGACTGTAAAAAACATAAATTTTAGACTGATGTATTTGCGTGGCCTGGTATCTTTGCTAACTAACAACATGTTAAAATACCTTTAAAAGTGGATATACTTCATAGTTCTTCAGTGTACTTTCCAAATTATCAGGTACTAGGTTTAACAATACCACATTCCATATGAAGAGTTCATCTTCTTTGGCAAGGTATTTCGTTAACTCAAGTGGTGTTTCAATCGGAACATGTCCAAATCTATGTTTAAAAAAAAAACCACACATTTTAGCATACTTATTCACATTCTTTACCTACCACAAATATCTGTTTATTTATGAAACAGACAATAAAACATCAGGATACTGCGTGGAAAGTACCTAGAAAACACATTGGAAAAAATAAAATAAATATAAAACAATGGTGATTTTAGGAACTGAGCTCTCAAAACAGTTATTAAGGAGCACAGTGCCACTACCCAAGCAACAGGACAGTCATGGCAGTAAGCATGGCAATATGCACACTGTATCTGCTTGTGTCTGCAAGATAGAGTACAAACACATTTACAGGATGTATCAGGCCCACAGGAACAAAATAAAGAAGAATACCAGTGTTTTTGTTATAATACATTTTTATTTTTATTGCAAAATAATTAATTTTCATTACATGTTCTTTTGTGGAATACACATTATTGTAAAAATTAAACAATTCATATGCACACTATTCATGGAATTAGCTATTTCAGCATGGCATTTCTGTCCCTCAGTGTGGAATAAGCATGGAATTCATTTTTCGCAATAAAATTCCCATCCAGCCCCTGTCCTCCAGAACAAAAACATTTTTTGTGTGCTTATATAGCACAGTTCTATGTTTCCACAGTTACATTCCTTATTAACTACTAGTTTTGAGCTCTCTTAAGAAAAAGGACATTCGTATGAGAGGAATGCAATCATGTCATTTAATCATCTTCTGTGACATTTTGGAAACATACTTACTGTGTCAATGCAAAAACATCATCTATCAGCTGGAACCTGCTGACAGCAGGAATAGCCTGCAGAAAGCATTTGTGCAGCGTTAATAGATTTAAACATGTCATTAAGAGTTTACAAAAAGCTCTACTATGTTTCAGAAGGAAGAGACAAATCCCGAACAGGTTTTCTAAATCAAAATAGCCTACAAAACATTGTGAAATGGATCCTGCATTTTAAACTGAAATTATTTATGTGCTTTTAGGAATGTTGTTACATATCTATATCTATATCTATATATCTATATCTATATATCTATATCTATATCTATGTATATCTATACACACAGCTACATACTATAGTTATATATTATGTTGTATACAAAAACACAACTACAGTACATTATCCAGAGAATTTCAAGACCCTTCTTATTTGCATGCTGTAATTAAAATTAAAATACGGAAATCCTAAAAATACACTATTTACATTATTTTGGTACATTTTTTTCCTTTTGAGGCTTAAATAGAGAACATGTACTTGGTGCAGAGCAGAGTGTCCAGCACTACCATGAAATAAATGACCGAGGCACAGCTATGGGTGTACCTCTGCCTACAGCTCCTGCTCTTGAGAGAGCACTGCTGGTGCTCCTCGTTCCATGCCTCTGCAGTTTGGTCTCTGCTTGAGCAAACATTCCCTCTGACTGCTGGGAGCATAAAGCAGTGCCGAAATGCAAAGCTCCACACGCCATGCTGAAACCAGGCAGAGGTCAGGGGGCTTGTGTTGACATCCACCAGGGAGGAATGCGAAGCTGGGTGGAAACCACATGGCCTTGTTCTTCCTCTTGAAGAAGTATTACATAGAGCATGGCCACAAGGTTTCGCACAACTGCTACCAAGAGCACTCCCTACCAAGAAACATTACCACAGAGAGCAGATGCTTTGACCGCAGTGCCAATGCGCATTGTGGTTAATAAGGTATGGAATGAACCCTGATTTTGTATGTAACTGGGGGTGAGAGTTTAACAAAAAATTGTAGGCACAGATCTATATATCCATCTTCCCAGATATATCCCTATGTATCTGCCCCTTCCCAGAAGGGATGCCTTATGGCAAGGTTTGCGTCCTTGGCCATACCAAATGTTTTCACTCAAGAAATTGAGCTTGTGATTGCAATCATATTATTAGTGCTATCCATAGCTATTCTGCAGCGAATGCATTTGTCACCATCAATCCAAAATAACTACTTATGTTGCACTTAATAAACCACATTACTTGTGAACCTGTCTGGTTTGAATGTGACCAAACCTATAGTTAACAGGCTATTTATGCACCTCCTGTCCGGCCCATAGCTACATTTTTGCAGCACTGTATGTTGCCAAAAAATGGCCCCAAGTCAGCACACACCCAATTTCCTGATGATGTAGATTTGCTGAGAAAGAAAGAAGCCTTGAAGAAATGAAGCCAGTGTGCTGTAAAAAGGTTTAATGTGCTCTGATCAGCCGCGTGTCCAGACTTTCTAGAGAAGGCTGACTGCACAGATTGCTATTATGTCAAAAGTTTAAATTTTCTTACTTTTGTTACCAAAACCAATGAGCTGGCAATACTACCAGAGCCTCTGGCTGACTGTAGGATTAGACAATACTGGAAAATATGCAAACCCATATGGAGTCACAGTTGTTCTGTACCACTTTCACCTTCAGTTCAGGCTATGACAAGTCAAAGGTGGGATGAGTCAGTGCCTACAGAGGACTGAAAGAGCCCAAGTAGAATTGATTGAAACTTCTAGGAAAATTCTCCACAAAAAAACCTAAACCAAACAAAACCAAAGGAAAGACCCCACAAAACCCCAACAAACCAACCAATAAAACCCCACAAATAAAGTCAGGGGTTTTTGTTTGGTTGTTGTTTTTTTTTTAAATTATTCCATAGGGAGAAACATTGTGGTTTGACAAATGTGGAAATAAAAAGCTTTCTCAAAACTTTCCTTCTCATGGTTACCTTATACCAGATAAAGCTCAGTCACACATTCACACTGAAAGCTCCTTGAGCCAGATTTAAAGAGATTGGAAGAATCACAAGCTGTTAACACAAATTTGAAGACAGAATGTCATGAAAAGTTGGTTTTTATGCTTATGTGAAACTGTTCAGACCTGTCATCTTCCACTATGAAAAGCCTGTGACTTTAGTGGTGTAATGGTGTGTTTGTCATTTTTCCAGGTTTTCTTCAATGTGATTCTAGGTAAAAACTGCAAGAAAAAATACATGGAAAAAGTCTGTTCATAAGTTTGACAAAACAAACATGATCTTACCTTTGGATCATTTTCAAGTAAGCGTGCTAATCTCTTCAAGTTTAATTGGTCATAGTTCACTCTGTAGTATCCACTTAAATTTATATTTAGCAAGATCCAGTCATATTCTGACTCTGATACTTGCATTTCAGGAAACGTCTCTGTAAAGTGACATTAGAATGCATCATTTTGTTTTCTATGCACTGCTTCGCTTGTATTTACAAACAATGGACTTGATGCCCCTCTGAGATCTGAGACACAAGTTTGAGGCTGGATTCAGAAAGAATCCCACAAAAGCTCAGTGCAGTTGTGATCTCTGCCCTGCACAGCAGAATGACTTCAACAAGCTGCTGACTCCCCAGCTACTAAGCACCTTGAGAGTCTAAAGGGTGGGCTGAAGACCCACTTTGCTCCTACTCTTTAGCTCAAAGGCAGCTGTGAGAGTTCAGAAAGTTTACTGGCCAACAAACTCTCAGGATGAGGGTCAATACCCTCACACACCTGCTGTTTCTGGCACTGCTCCAAAACACAGTGCTCAGCACGTCACACAAGAACTAACCACGTACCAGTATTCACATAAACGGAGACCAAGAAGACCAGAACTGGTAAGTTTAACCAAGAGATAAGTAATCAAAAATGCTTATTTTAAAGACAATAGTCCCATAGTTACATCACTCACTGACAGCATCCTTCCACAGTCCATCTCACCCATTCACGTGTTGTCTGATTTACTGCTCCTGACAGCTGACTGTGCCTTGAAGGAGCTGATGCAGCCTTGAAGGCTCTAACTGCCTCATCAGAGGAGTATTCAAATGCTGCCAACACTGGCTACAGCCATCCTGATTTGAGAAGGCAAACCCTCTTAAGACAGTGTCAATACTGGTGAGTAGTCTGCAGCCATCAGTGTTTTACTCTGAATATAGGATTGAGACTCCAATATTTAGACGAAACAAGTACTGCAGGATTCATCCTGTGTTCAGAGGAACATACATCCATATTTCATTCTTTGCCTGTCTGTATACAGATAAATTATTGATCATTCAAGCTGTCTTATTGTCTGAAAAAGAGAGGAAGTAACTTTTACACAATCACTCTGTAACACAAACAGAGGGTGGAGAGCTGCAATACACACAAGCGTACACAGATTTACTCTTTAACATTCCACTCCATTAGTCACAGCATCTTCTTTTCACTATCTAAATGACCTGATGCATGGCTGACTTGCCAAAGAAAAATGATTACCCCATTCTAATGATTGCACTTCTTCTTTCTCAAAAAAATATAACTGTTTATTGGAAAGCACTGAATTGAAAAGAACTGGATTTCATTGGAGAGTCCCATAAAATCACTTTTCTATTATAAGGCTTTAAAACTTTTTAAAATCCTACTCTTGATAGGAGGAGTTTTTTCATTTAATTTGCATAAACAAATTAAATGCTCTTGAAAACATTCATTTTCTGTTGTAGCAGGTATTAATGTGTAACAATGTTGGGTCACTTCCCACAGCAGGTTTTAATTTTTTCAGTCTTGTATCTACTATTTGAGCAGACAATTTTCTGGTGCTTCACAGCTGAGATCCTATCTATACTCATGATGTTAACATCAATGGCATTAACATTAATGGGATCTGTTGGGGTAAGAATAATACAGAAGCATGATGACTTAAGATTTGTGTAAAAAATTACAAAATCAAAATTTCTGTGGAAATCTCTATAATACGTGTTCTACCATATTATTAAAAACTCAAGCAAACACTGAAGTTTGATGCAACATAGAGAAGAACATTATATCGACCTAATTGAAAATCTACTGCTATTAAAACATAAAATCATTACAATGGATAAACACAGACGTTTCTGTATTAAAGTTTTATCTCCCTATTCAATTAAAATATATCCTCTGTTTTTAGAAGACTTTGGAGTGTTTTCATTTGTTTTTAGAATGTGTGAACAAATACATTACTTACTGCTGCTTTTATCTAGCCAGGTTAAGGGTTGAGATGATCCATTTCTCATCCAAGAAACAGGAATAATCCAGGTGTTACTTAACAAAAAAAAGTATATTATTAAAATTCTTATACTTAAAAATCCTTCTTTGCTGATGCTAAACTACAGTGCAGATTAGTTCCACCTTACAAGAATATCCATCTACCTTCTCTCCTCTCTGGTGCACAAAACCTTATCAGATCATGGTACTTATGCTGGATCAGCATTTAGCTTCTCCAAAAGGGAGTTTTAGCATGGCTTTTAAAAGGCACTCATATAAAGAATATTGTTCAGTGCTACGTATTTAAATACCATTGTCTCTCTCTGCTGTCTTTCCTTCTTCAGGCAGTAGTTTCATTCTCCTCACTTATTACACTTCACCCTGTTTCTGCAGAACTTAAAGCTACTGCTCAGGACATCAAAGAAGAAAAGGTCCCAGGCAAGCAATACAACTGTCATTCAACGACTGTAATTTCTTTTCTAACAGAATGTAAATCTCCTTTCTAGTAAAAAAGATGAAAGCTTCAAATGCCTGAAAAATTCTGTAATACATGTCCTGGATTTTCTTATATTCACATGGTAATTTGTGCTTGCTAACTGCAAAGCACTGCACATTTGTGATTTGGAACTCCTTATCTGAGCTAACCAAGAATATTGAACGTATTATTGCTTTGCAATTCCTGGAGCTTGGGAGCATAGAAAACTCTGTGGCTCTTGTCAAAATTCCTTTTGCTGGTTTGCATCACCAGCAATAACTTTTACGAATAAACTGCTTTGAATTTTTTTCTCCTTTTCACTTTTTCCTCACATAAGAACTCATCTCATGGGCTCCATCCATGCACCCCAAAACTCATGTCAACTGCTCCTTCACAAAAATGTTCAAACTCTAGCCAGGAGTTTCCAAGGTGGGTGATGAAAGGCAGCAACTTCTATCACCATTTTCAGACATCTAAATAAGCAGCACCATTTTCAATGCTCACTAAATAGAACTTAAAACTTAAGTTCTTTTCTTGGCTATGATCACTGAATAGAACTTAAAACTGCTGGTCAGGTGTCAGAACTTTCTGAGAAATGGGTAATATATTTAAAGTATTTAAATTGAAACCCATTTATCCTTGTCAGGCAGAAGAGACTGGGAAGAGACAGAAGTGCTCTGGAAAGAAGCTAAGTATGATTCATCCAGGTCCCCAGTCTGTAAACCTGAGGGATGAGGAAAGAAGAAAATGCCAGGCAAAAATCCTCCCTGCAGCATACTCATAACCTATGTCTGTCTTTATTATTATGTGGCTGGAAAAGTCACTATTTCAGAGGAAAGCAACTTTGGCAAAACAAGCAGAGTTTGCAGAACTATTGCAAACTCCAGTCTCCAACAGATTATACTTGTCTGCTTGTATCAAGAAAAAAACACAAGTTAAAAAATCAGATGGTCAAAGCACGTTGTCGTAACTGAAGAGTTTCCTGTAAAAAACAGGGCATAAATGTACAATAAAACCACAAGCTAAACGTACTTGTAAGAATCAGTACTCTTTCTGTTCTTTTTATTAAAAAATTGCTCCTGTCTGATTGTTCCAGTACTTAGGTTTAATGTTAAAACAGGAAACCCATTTTGGCATGTCCAGGAATCCATTATTTGCTTTACAGATGCTGGCAACTGAACTTCATCCTGTGCATCTATGACCTGCAAGAGAAAGAGGAATTAGAAATATTTATGATTAACTGATACTTATTAATATTGCTTCAGTGAATCTCTGGGAGTTGCTGTAACACAGAAAAGAAAAAAAATGCTTAGCAACTTTCCAGTCTTTGACTCATGCAAAAAAACAATATAAGAAAGTTCAAAGAACTTTTCTGACATTATAATAAAGACTTAATAAAGGCATAAGCCTTTTTCAGGAATTATGAAATACTGAGATGACATTTTGCTATCTATAACCTGACCACTAACCTTTCCCTTTTTGGTGTTAATATACTTACAAACTTGTATGGCTGATTTGTTCATTTAATTCAAAAAAAACCTGCTGGAACACAAAGATTTTTAAGTGACATAATGAACAAAATGAATTAGTGAAGACAGATTGAAAAAGACATTAAGCTGGAGTCCCAACTAGTGTGAATTGGTACAGTCCTCACTGGCTTAAAACCTGTGAGTCTTGCATATCTGAAATTGTAGGACTCCCCTTCTTAAGACAGAATCTGCAACACAGCAGAAGCCTTCTTTAGAGGACCAGGAAAGATGATTTTTTAAAAAAATAAACGTAATATTAGCATCTGTTTTCTTAGTCAGATTTCTGCCAAAACCATCGAAGGATGAAATGCTGAGCTACTGCCCTGGGTCTGAGCTACTTTGCTGGATCTGTGACACAGCAGCATCTTTGAGCATCGAGCCCAAGGCACCACGCACTCTGATCTGACAAAACCTAAGCTCCAGAGCAATAGGCTATGCAACTTCATGTAGGTTTATGCCATTGCCATGAAACCCAAAACTTCGCCTGGTCCTGATTTCCCATCTCATCTCTCTGCTCCTTGTACTTAACTCCACTGATCTCAGGTGCAGCAAAGCCTTATAAACGTTGGAGAAGACATGAGCTGAAAGGACCAGCAATGCAAATTTTATGCAGGAGAAAGACTGCACTGCAGATAGCCACATTCCAGTGCAGTCTTCTACAAATGATTTGTGCCTTAAATTTGGTCTGTGCCAAGCACCAGAGAAAAACTACTAGAGGTATAAAATGAATACCATCTGGATGTGGGTCCAGAGATCATCTTGATTGGCATTCGAGAATGAAAATTCTTTCAGGTACGACTGTGTGGAAATAAACAGAAGCATCAGAATTCGTGAATGTTCAATGAAAACCATTAGTCAGGTAAGTAATTTATACAACTGACATTTTCAAGTTTATAAATAGAGATGAAGGGTTTGTTTTCTCAAACTTACAGTAAGTGCTCGGATGAACAACTTTTCAGTCAGGAAACCAGAAAGCATCCAGGTTATAGAAGCCCCCTGGAGTGCAGAAAAAAAAGTTTGAGAAAAAATTGTTATTACAATTACTGTTGCAATATTTTTTCAGATATTCCAGAGATGTTAGTTTGCCCACACCCACACTTCATATTTCACAGATGTTAAAAATGCTTTCACCACTATCTTCATAGCCAAGTAGATTTGCAACACCCAATAAATTTGTGTGTGCAGCAGAAACACATTTTGAATGATTAAACAGTTTTGTTCAATGGCTCTTCCCAACATTAGTTTAGAATCTGCGAGAAACAGGAAGAATTTTCTATATTTTTACCTTGCTGTACGTGATGTTGTCAAACAGTGACATTAAAGAAAATGATCCTTTGATCTTGTCTTCACTTTCTGACAGTGATCGAGCTATTTCACTGTCTTCCCTTAAGACAGGTTGTACGACATGAGCATAAAAGATTTTATCCTGAAAGAGGAACACAAATCTAAGTCAGCTGAACAGAAGGTACTAATTCTCTGGAGAGAATGAAGATTGTGGAATTGCACTACTATGCATCATTTGTCTATAAGCAAAAACTCCCCCACTCCCTAACTTTCCCATGAAGCACAAGGGACCATATACCTGATCCTAATATTTTCCATATGCAACATCAGTGATCAGTGAAATTTTTATGTCTTCAAAGTACTGTGAGCTTGGGCCTGACAAAGTCAGTTGCAGTGTAATCTTCAGGCAAAAATAAGCCAACTATATTAAACAGAAAATGAATAAATACTGAAAACTGAAAGCCTGTATCTCGTTTACTGTGTCATGAATATGGCAGCATTTTCCTCCTAAATTTCCTGTTTGTTCTGCTGCAACCCTGAGCAATAACCTAAACCCTAAGCTACTGAAGGTACCAAGGTTTAGCTATGAGGAATTTCTGCTGTCACTCAGTGAGAAATATGGAGGGGAAATGGTTCCTCAGGAGTAAATGTCACCTACCATGGTCAACAGCTCAGAGGAGGGACTGGAGCACCTCTCCTGGAAGAACAGGCTAAGAGAGCTGGAACTGCTCAGCCTGAGGAGCAGAGGGCTCAGAGGAATCTCATCTGTGTATCTGCCTGAAGGAAGGCTGAGCACAGGGCAGAGCCAGGCTGTTCCAGGGGTGCCCAGTGATGGGACTAGAGGCAATGGGCACGCACTGAAACACAGGGGGCTCTCTCTGAACACCAGGAAACACTTCTTCACTGTAAAGGCGACTGAGCATTTGCACAGATTGCTCTGAGAGGTTATGGAGCCTCCATCCTTGGAGACATTTGAAAGCTGTCTGGGCACAGTCTTGGGCAATTGGCTCTTGTGGGGCCCTGCTTGAGTAGGGAGGTTGGAAAAGATGACCTCCAAATGTCCCTTCTAACCTCAGCTATTCTGTGACTCTGTGAATGTTTATGACTCACAAAACCATGCAAGAAAGACCTATATTCTCAAACTTGTGTGATTTATTCTGCATTCCCAAGGCACATTACCTAACTGCAATTTATCAAATAGAATTATTGCCCAGTATTAAAATTTACTTTATGGATATAAATGACAACTGCTGATTTTTAGAAAGGCAAGATTCCAGATTAAAAGTTCAAAAGAGAAGTCAAGAATTTATTTCCAGTTTAAAATTTGGCAGCCTTTACACTTTTCAATGATATTAGGACACTGCATTACAAAAAATAAAGTGAGCTGTTGCTGAAGTTCAAAGGAGAAGGTAAGCATATCCCACTACCTAGAAAAGAGTTTAACAACGGATGGAGTCTTCTGATATACTATGGGATTTATGCTTATTCTCATTTGGGCAGAATGGGAAGGAATTTTACCCTGCTGTTGGATTAGCTGTGTGCATTATTTTTGTCTTATCTACAACCAGACATCCAGGGACCCAGTGGGGTAAGCAGACTCAAAATGACCCAATTTAATCTCTGTCTGGTAAAGACACCTGAGAAATGGGAAAACTAGAAAAGAGCTTGGCAGGCAGGAAGCAAAATCATCAGCTGCAACATGGCCCAGGAGGGAACTCTGGGTTTGCTACCTGACAGATCTAGGGCAAAACACCAATTCTTTGCCACTGCAGAATCACAGCTGTCCCCCTGTCCCCTGCACCAGCCGTAGAGAGCTGGATGTGATCATGACTCCACCCCAGACCAAGACCTACAAGGAGAGAATCAAGACCTACCGTCTTTCTCACAGGAGTTAAGATCATAATGGCACTGTTTAATTAAAACATGCTTCTTGCAGCTTCCTTTCCTGTGTACATGATGGACATTTGCTAGTAAGGGTTGGTGCTTACCAGTGAAATCTTGGGTTCAACAAAGGCAGCTCCCAGGTACTCAAAGTAAGATGCCAGGCCCTCGTTAAGCCACAGATCATTCCACCAGTTCATTGTAACCAGATTTCCAAACCACTTAAATAGAAAGAAAAAATATCTCAAAGTCTCCTTGGACTGCTGTTTTCACTCTTTTTTTTTTGAGGTTAAATATACGTAAGTAGGCTGAAATAATTTTATTGAATGTCCATGTATAAACTGAATAAAATGCTGAAAATTCCTTCAGATAGTGAAAATACAGTAGAAAAATATGTACTTTAGAAAAAGTCAGAAGTTCAGGGCAGTTATTTTTAAATTGCTTCATCTACAATTTCATATCACGAGTGTCAATCTCAGTGCATTATGTCATTCTTTTAGAATTTTTAATTTTAAACAGTTCTCAATGTAAGTTAAATATCTAAAATATCCTATCAAGATATGATTAAAAGTAGGGCATTTATGAAGCAACGAACAAAAAACATCTTCCCATGTTCTAAACAAAGGGAAATTGTCAGAGGAATGATACACAAAACTGCAAACAGCAAATCCCTCTCCTGGCAAGTACCAAACTCCCAAAACAGCTGCTGTTCTCATATCTGGCAGTTAATACTTAACAAAAAAATGATCACTTCTGGATTTATATTTTATTTGCTAATTCTTAAAAACCTGAACTACAACTTTATTGTAAAATAGTTTAGATAAGCATTGACATTTGTTTCATTGGCCTGCAGTAAAAACATTCTGCTCATCTGAACCTCTGGGTTATCTCGTCTTCTGTTACAGACCTTGTCAGAAAGGCATAAAAGTGTACTAGCCAAGTTAAGCTCTTTTGCTGATTTTACTGACTAAGTGCAAATAGTTATTGCACTGGAAAATAACAGGAAATTAAATATCGTCAATAAGGAAGTGAAACTGCATTATCATTCCAAATCAAGTAAGAAAGAATTCAGAAATCTCTCTGAAAGTTGGGCAAAGATCCAGTTACAGTTCAACGTATGTTCATGTTAATTTTGTTCTGTCGTACTATGGGCTTTATCTTACAGAAAAACCAATACATTTTGCAATATGTATGTGCACTGCCACTACAAAAGAATACTGATGAACTCCATTAAGTCTCCTAACAAGTATGAAGTTTACTGTATGGAGACAGTACTGTCATCCCAACATCCTTAGGGTATCTTCTAGCATGGTATTCAAGTACTGTGTAAGAAAAAAAATAAGGATCCTATTAACAGTTTTGTATCAATGAGTTCTGTACAATCAGTATACAGATTGTAATATGACAGAACCTACTTTAAATATTACTTTATCAGCAGAACCTTTGATCAAATGGGCTTTCAGTGCTCTAATGCTCACACTCCCTACTGTTAAGTAATTATTTTGCTTCTACTAATCCGTAACTGCATCATCAGCAGTCATAAGGAAACAATGTCATAAGCAAATAAATGTACAGAATTTTTACCACATGCCTGGTGTCCTAGCTCATGTGACACAATTAAGGCAATCATTGCCTTCCTGCTTGTGAATTCATCACTTGGGAGGTACATCAAAGATGCTTCTTGGAAAATCATTAGCCCCCAGTTTTCCATACCACCTGCTCCAAAATCAGGCAGTGCAACCAGATCTAAATTGATTCAAACAGACAAAAAAAAAAAAATGCTACCTTTAACATTTTTGTAAATAAAATGCTCACATTATTTTAATTCTCACACTGGCGCAGTGCCCTGTTGAAGGATACTACATTCTTCGTGGTATCACAGCAACACTTGCAAATGGTCACCAAAATTTCTTCTTGTCGTGCTTTTCACCTGTGATGTTATTCTTTCAGGAAGCCACATAATAAATTCCCACAAAAACCAGACCTGTACTGTATCTTCTACATACAAATGTTCTGAATGAAAACAAAGGTTAGAAGAGAATATATTCACTGCTGGCTGTCAGAAATCTTTCCCTGTGAGTTTCTCCTGTGTTTGGGTAACATAATGCTTACCTTTTTCTTCAGCCTGGCCACTGATAGAAAAGAATTCTTGCTTTTTCAGCTGTGCAAGTACAAGTATCTTTTCCACTCTTATTTGAAGGGAAACATCATCTTAGAAACATCATCTCTTTATTTACATGGTTAGATTGTCACCTCTGTACTGCCCTTCTACCTCATGCACAGAGATCTGTTTTCAATTCAAAACTGAGAGCTGGATAAAACATCAGGATCTCAAAGAAAGATGTACTGTTTGAACTCAGCAGCAAAGATCAAAATTTGGAAAAGGTATACAGAAGGTTTATAAGCAGACACAAGCTTGTATTCCAAAGCAGCTGGCCACAGGAAAGCTGCCATCCAAAAGCCAGGCAAGCAATGCAAGCACAGTGCTGAGCCCCAGCACAGGCAGGCTGCATCTCAGCTGGGATTATTGCCTCGAGTTTACAGCAAAGATATTTCACTTTTGGTGAGGCAGCCCTTACCCAGCCATCTTGGGGCCAGAGAGCTCACTTATAAATGCATTAAAATGGGGTGTAGACAGACCCTTAAAGATCCCTGGGTTTAATTAAATCTGTTCATTCTTAAGTTCACATTTCAAGTTTGCAATAGAAATCTCTAGCATTTACAAGGAGGCACTCGGTTGGTCCAATCTTACTATTTTAAAGGAAAATGTCACAGAAAGACACTAGGAAATCCAGTAGATATTGCATGGTATTGCAATGGGGGTTGTAATGACATTACAACCCTCTCTGAAACTGAAATCCTACCTAACAAGTAGTCTGCAATACTGCTCCTCTACTCCAGCTGCATAATAGTTTTTTTATTAATAAATTCATGTATCAATATTGCTGCTAAACAGAACACAAGCATGAAACAGAATAATCTACAGCCCTTGACTAGCTTGTAAGATTACTAAAAGGAAATTTGAAGAGTGAAGACTGCATATATTACATTTTCCAAAAGAAGTGGAGTGAGAAATTCTCCAAGTTATTAGAAATATGTATTGGGAGATAATAAATTTACACAGATTAACATTTTTTTCAGGAAGCCAAAATACAAGTGCCAAAATACAGATTTGACAAATCAACCAACAATCCAGTCAAGAAAAGAGGGAAATTCTTTCACCCCACCCCTGCTAAAATCATTGGCAAGTCCAAAACTGATTTTAAATAAGAACTGCCTTCTGCCTTCTTAATATTCTACCCATTTTCCCATATATTCATGCTGAAACCCTTGGGAATCCAAGTACTAGCAGCAAACTGTACAGTGAAACTGCATCATGGCATCCTATTTTTTGACTGAAGCTTGAGTGAACAAACTTACCTGATGTCCATTTTAAGTGGAAACAATGTTTTCCTGCAGGGGAATCCTCCCTGTTTTTCTAGGGAGGAATGTGCAGGAATAAACACCCAACTCACAGGGAAGACAGGAGCATACAGAAGAAAGCAAGGAATGCTCTGGGGGGATGCAGGCTACAAGCAGCATGGATTTACTTGGAGGACATAGGGATTACAACATCCTTGCATGTTATGGTCTATGCGCCCCAAAAACAGCCACGTGACTGAACTACTCCTTTCTATCCACTTTGTTGTCCCGCCTGCCCCTTTATTAGGAAAATATGCTTTAAAAGAATGAGTGGAATGCAACGGTTGCAAAGGTAAGAGTGCTGAGTTACAGGTTAATGAAACCCATGACACAGAAAGGAGAACTGAGTGATTCAAAGTTTAGGGGGGTTATTCCATGAATGTTGTAAGCTGTAAAAGGAGAATACTGCAAAAGAATCAATTGCTTCTGTGAATGTTACACCATCAGCAGCCATTTCTGATCCATTTCAGAAAATAAGTCACCTCACCTGTCTTTGGCAGAGGGTAGCTGACATTAAGTACGTCTTCCAGAAATGAAAATATCGGGCCTGTGATATTTAAAGCATAGTCAACATACCCATTTTTAACTGCCTCTTTCCGAGCCCAAATACGAATCTACAATAAAACAAGGAAGAGTTATTTTAAGTAACCCTCACACTTTCAATTTTTTTGCCTCTCTTCTGTGAATCATTGCTGG
The DNA here is from genome assembly GCA_013397895.1 of Origma solitaria. Taxonomy (NCBI): domain Eukaryota; kingdom Metazoa; phylum Chordata; class Aves; order Passeriformes; family Acanthizidae; genus Origma; species Origma solitaria. The sequence continues at coordinate 161,536 of VZRL01001637.1, read as the reverse complement.
AAAAATAAATGCTGTCTGTCCACACCAGACTGTGCAATAAAGCTTCTAATTAAAAAAAAATCTCACGTTTTGCTGCACCTAACAAAATGCAGCACAGACCCTGATCCTGTTAAAATCTGGGAGAGTTCCAGGGCTTCAAAAGGACAAAGATTTGAATACAACTATACATTGCAGGAACAAATGAATTCATAGCTTTCATTTTCTTAAATGGCAAATACTGTAAAACTACTTAGAATTACACATCTTAAACCAATATATTCCAGTGACTGTATCTGGGTGGCAACTTTCCTTTAGCCCACCTCAGAGAGAAAAATGGACATCCAGAGAGCATTTAAAGTCCCAATATACACATCTCTCCTCCCAAACTTTCTCACAGACCGCTGGCCTCCCCTTTGCTGGAGAGAGCAGATGACACCTGAGCAGATGACATTCACACCTCTGAGTAATGAAGACCACAGCAGAAAGAACTCTTTCCCCTCCTGTGCCCATTTGCTTTGTCATGGTACTGAAAAGGGAGACTTCTTGCCCAAAAGTGATGGAGTAGCCTGAGAAAAGGTTTATGTCTCCGTCATGTATCTCTGAACAAGAGACCACCCCCCACCAGCTGCCCAGCAGCTCAAAACCTTCACATTTCTTGCATTTAAATGCAATGCATGATCTCACAAGAAACTGCAGAGCCAAACCCTAAGAGTACAGTTGGGAAGCATCATCATTTAATTCACAATGGAAAAAAACCGTAAGCATATTCAGTCAACAGAGTATCCTTAACCTCTGAGGTCCTCTTTTCACCCAAGGCTTCAGAAGAGATTCAAAGACCAGATCACTTAATTTTCCAAAACCTAAACACAATTAGCATCTTAAAATCTTAATCCTAGTATGAGCTTTGAGAGTTACAGGTTGTAAATTACTCACCAGAAGCATCAAAACAGGCACAATAAACATGCTCACACAAATACTGTGGAGGCATAAACAGAGCATCTCTGTCCGAAACCAAGGGGTGAAATACCCTCTATAGTCAATCTCATGGATCACAGGTTGTGCCTTTTCTCTCTGCAAAACAGCTCATTTGAATGCTCTGCTCTACTGAGTCCTGTCAGTTCAAGGATAAGGCCCAAGAAAAAGCCACCATAGTCACAGCTGTAGCAAGTTCAACCCAAAAGATGACAGGCATAACATACCAGATTCAACCTTCCCTTTAAAGAAGAGACAATATTGTGCTTCCTAGATGACCTCTGCATTGTCCTCTTACATTGTCCCACCTTTCCCCAGTAGGACGAGAGTGAACTAATGATGAAGTGCTCTCATTTAATAAGGAGATAAAGTAAATGCTATCTTTAATAGCTTTATGCTTGAATTTAGTATTTATTTTGATAGAAATTGACTCATCTTTTCCCTGTTGACTTTGAGCAAAAGAAAGAAAGTGAAGCAACTGCTGGTGATGCAGTACATGTTTTTACAGCTTCTCTCAACAAACTTTGGCGATTTTAGTCTAAGAGCAAAACTCACAGATTGAGAAACTTCAAACACAGAGCAGTCACTTTAGGAGGCTAAAAAATGTGCACACTGTGGAATATACATCTACTAATGTACTAATACACAAAATGTTTGGAGCATAGTGTTACTCCTATTGACGTCACGCTACTGCTCCTCAAAGGACCTTGAGGAACAAGGCACTGAACATCAGTGGTTTGTCACAGCAGTGGAAAGGGGTCTCTTTTCCAACTAAGACACCTAAGGAAGTAAGAAGACCCTGAATATTAACCAGCACTTTTGGCAGACTAGCTGCTCCTAAATTTTAACATACATAGTCCATACCTACTTGTGCAGTTGCATGAAATGAACAGGACAAGACAATAAACTAATTGTCCCAAAGGAAAGCTTTCTGCAGAAATATCTACAGAACAAAAGTTAGCAGTTTTACTACATAAGCAGATAGTTTGGGAACGGAAACCACAGTTAACGTCTGTGGTAACCTCCTAAGCACATAATGTACCACAGGGCAAAATTCCATTGTAAACTCCTATAATGTGTTATGCAGCCTCATATCTACCTCATTTCCCCGCTCGGTTCTGGTGACATAATCAAAATCACAAATGACAAAAGCAGTCAAGTAAGTTGACATTTTCAGTGAAGTGTTAAATGTGGTAACTGTCCACAGGCTTCCGTTTTCATCCTTCACTTCAGATACATCTAGAAAAAAAGTCAAAGAAATATTCAAAGTAAAGTTCTTCCAGAATAAATAAGGAATTTTGTGTTTTCTGCACATCTTTTTCACCCCTTTCTTCAACACGGTGTATTCCTGCCCTAACTCATATGTTTCTGGTAGAAGGAAAGCAGCCAGACTTGCTGCTACTGATATATAACAGAGTCGTGACCTTTCACGCAAACAGAAAAATCTGCTCTTGAGCTTCTTAACTGAAGTCTTGGAAGGATATCAAACTCCATCAATTCTAAGACGTGGGCAAGCTGAGAACAATTTATCCCATGCTACCCATCTAAAACATACAACCTGTTATGATCCAAATATTGGTCATGACTGCCTAAGAATTATTAAATCTTTAATCAGATACCTTCCCTCTAAGTAAGGAGGAAAGAGGCAAGATTCCTTGGCATAGAAAATGTATCCAGTGATTCTCACAGACACCCCACCTATTATAACTAAAAGAATCCCTGATGTCACAAATAAAGGCTTTCCATTCTAGAGGCTGCCATTTTGTTTTAAAAAGATGTCACACAGAAAGACAGGCACAGTAACTAAGCAGTAAATACCAGGAATCAAAACCTGTGCAGCCTCCAACAGACAGAGGAGAGCACATCCCAAATGATAAATCTGTTCAACAGAATGGTTGCCACCAGAGACATTAATTATGAGTAACAGAGTCCAAATTTTTAAGTTCATAGACACAGATTTTCTGTGTCTTTAGAAGACATTAGCAAATGGACAACAGAACACTGGTTCTTTGGATGACATAATCTTCTCAGATGAATTGCACCCTTTTTAAAAATGTAGGGGGAAAAAACCACACATCAATTTGTTTACCTACCAATAGCAGGCATGTTGGAAAGAGCCACATAGCTTGGGTCATGGACAATTCTGATATTAAATGTGGCCTTCATGGCAGGTTCATCAAAACATGGGTAAACTGTCCTGGCATACGTTGGTTCCATTTGGGAGGCAATGAGTATACTGTATTAAAAATGCAAATAACATTAATCCAGCATGCTACAGCTGATCAAAATCCATATAAAACACATAGAGACAACAAATAAGAAAAAGCAGGAACTGAATCACAGAAAAAGATTTGGCTATTATTTAAAGTCATTACTAAATCCCCATACCCAAGAGCCAGTTCAGTTTGGGTGCTTGTAGAGAAAAGCAGTCTTTTTTAATTACATCTTGTTTTTTCCTCACAGGCCTTTTCTAGATATCATTTCTTTAAATATTTGAGCATTTCTACTTTGTTTACTGAAACAGTTGATTAAGGTTTTGCATACAGTAGACCGTATCTCTTTACACCTGGTCTTCTCACTAATGCATGCACTCTCATTAATCAATTGATCATAAATTATAATAAAAGATTGTAATAACTGTTAGCTAACTGCCTATTCATGCACTTGCACACCTCTGCCAAATCCCATAGAGAAATGCCCTTGCAAGTACAGCACTAGTGCTGTTCCAACACTTTGGCAAGCCCAGAATAATATTCAAAAGGATCATTTGTGCCAAGGAGGTTTGCCTCACTTGAGGCAGATCTCCGTGGCACACTGTGACTGATGCACTCCTGCTGCTTAAATTCAGTGAGCTCTGCTCCAGTCAGATGCTCAGCAAGAAGGTCCAATCAAGGTTAATCCTGTTGTGTGAGGCTGTCAGTGAGAATTCAGCAGAAAACCAAAACCCCGGGTTTGGCTGGAGACTGGTGTTGGGGAAGATGAAGTAGGGAAGCCTTATAAATATTATTACCTGTCAAAAGATGCTGAGAATATGGATCTATAAGCGAGATTGAAATGAAGACAAGCTTTGAGATACCAAACCTCAGTTACTAAGTAACTGGGAAAACAATAGTATGGCCACTGAAGGTAATCCACCCTTTTTGATTAAACAATCCCCCTCTTTGATTAAACAATACCCTCTGCTTGCAGACAGGTCCAAGGGTCAGAGCAGACCCTACCAACTTGGCAGAGGGTCCAAAAAGCAGTTTTTAGGGTTTAAAATATAATGCTGTATGGTAATGCAATGACTCTCATAGGCTGTACGTAAATGTTGTAGGATTTGTAGCTTGTTCTAGATTGGTTAGTGAAAATTAGAATATTCAGCACAGAAGATGATTTATTGTATTGTAAACGGCGACCAGGGTATTCTGTACTTTTCTTCTCTCTCTCTCTCTCTCTTACTTCTCTGACCTGCTTTGAGCTGTGTCTGGCAGCTCCCAGCAGGTCCCCTACACCCATGCCCTTTCACAGTAAACCTCATGCTCTAAGACCTGATTTCAGAGATCTCTCGCCTCCGTCCCTACCATCTGGAACAAAACCGACCAAATCACACAGACGGCGATGCTACAGACTGGACTGGTAAGTGGCAGGAACTGCACAAATAGCAGAAAAACTAACTACAAACCAACCACTTTACACTGTAATATCTGCAGCTGTCAGTCTGTTGAGCTCTGTCTCCATAGCACCTGGCGGCACAGCAGTGATCTCCCCTCGAGGAGGTACAGCTCTCAAGGTTACCCTTGAGGCTGTAAGTTCCCTTACCCCTTATGAGCTGGTGACATTTTTAGCATGCATGCAACATTTAAGATTTTTTATAGGAAACTTAATAATCTTTGTATCTCATACTAACTTCAAGTGTAGAGCATTGACTGTTGATCCATCTGTACTTATTAAACATTAAAATACTTATTTGTACTGAATACTTATTAACTGTTAAATATTAAGACCTAAATTTACTGTTGGAGTGATCTCTGATTCTTCTGCAACACACACTCACTGGAAGCAGAAGATAAATCACTGTGTCTCATGGCAGAAGCCTCAACGCGCTGTACATCTGAGCTGTTCACTTAAGGGCATCAGTGCCAAGAATTAGAACAAATACACATGCAATGGTCCTCAAAGCTCCACACCTGTCAGCCAAGCAGTACCAGCAGCTGGGCACACAGAATGGCATAATCTCTTGCTTGGGTGACCTCACTACTACAGGGCAAATACTTTTCTGTCGTAGTTCAGGTGCTCCCTAACACTGTATTCACACCAGGCTCAGAAACGTTTATTCTTAACAGTGAGACATCCCAAAAAAAGCCAGGAGCCATCAACACAGTACCCATACATACTGCAGGTAATGAATCAGATCTGCACTACATTCTAGGAATTAGTGCAGAAGCAACTGATAAAATATATTGGTACAAACACTGTGTTCAGTTACATTTTGTAATGCCTGTTCAGCCCTATCCAGTCAAGTATTTCATGCACAGGACACGTGCAGAGTGGTTCCCAAGCAAAATTCCAAAAGGATTTTTAAATGTTGATGTAAACAGTGACATGCATAAAGCTTGCACTTCATAGTACAGCCTATGGGATCCTCTAACCCTGAACTCATTCACGGCAGTGCAAGATGGTCTCTATGCACAGCTATGGACAACAAAACTCCTGCTTTGTATATGTTTGAGCCACCAGTGTTAGAGAAGAGCAAAGGTGATTTCTTTATCTTTCTGCCTACCTATATCCTGCTATGGACTACCACAGCTGAATGCAGAATATGCATATATCTATGTGCAGATTCACCATTTCAACAGGAAAGCCTTCAAACACTTAATGTTAGAGAAGTACGAGCTTCTTCCCTTTTCATTGCCTTTGCTCCTACAAGCACTGCAGACATGGGATGCCCTTCACCCATAATAAGCGCTCCCATTTTTCAGCGTTTTCTTTTGTGTGTATGGCATGATCAGGTGGGTAGCACAAATTGACAGCAACAGTAAAAACATTTGTAGTCATCAATGGTCAAACTGATAACAACTTGATTCAGAGAAAACCTTTTTTAAAACAGAAAAAATATGCAAAATCATTCAATAATATCAGTAATGTGTGCAGGAACAAATAACAAAAACAATACAATATATCTGCACTCAATGGATTTCCTTTGATTTATTCCATTGTCTAAATGACACTGTCATCTCTTTAACCAGACTGCAGTTTCACATTTCATTAGTGCTTCATGATGAGCTAAGAATGAAATTGAATATTTGACATAAACCCTCTAAACAATTGGAGATTGAATTATACATATCATTTGAATTATTTCAAAGCTTTTTTCCCCTTATTTTCTGTTGCTGCAGCAAGGTTGATGACAGCATTTTTTTTCCAGACATTCTGAATTTTTTACAGTCTGAATCAAAAAACATCATTGTCTAACTCAGTGTTTCTTATGTTGCCTGATTTCAAAAGACAAAAACGCTTGCAACAGGCAAATGGTAAGATAAAAATGCAGTTCTTTATTGGAAGTTTCCAAGTGTGCCCATAATTATGGACTATGGGCATGCCAGTATTGGATTTCTAAAATTTTTATCAGTTTACCAAATTATCAGATCTAACAAACATTGTCCAATCAGAAGAGCAGTACTTTGAAGAAGTACTTTGCTCTTGGGTATTGCCCCATTGGACCTGGTCTAGCGCTTCTTTGCTCCACTTCTTATTATGTCTCCTCAGATTCTGACTGGAAAACAAAATGTTCTTCTTGTAGGTCCTCTACTTGAAATTAAGACTAAACAGTATTTCAGGATTGTGTTAGAAGGTAAGCTTATTACTCTGAAATCTAAGAGAAAGGGTAGGAAAATACAGGAGCTGTATAACCACATATTGATGGTCTACAAAGCCACAAATATATGAAAAAAACAGAAAAAGCAAAAATCTTTAGGCTTCACTTAGATAGAACTTAATTTAATTAAATCAGCATCAGAAAGCATACTGACACAGTATTAAGTACTTGTTCCTTTCTTATTTGGATTTTAATAAAAATATGTAAATAAAAGTTCTAGATTTTTCTTATCTTAAATTGCACAAATAATCCTGTGAACAACAATTTGTCAATGAAGAAATACCAACTAAAGAGAAACTAAATGTGCTTCCTAAAATACTTATTGTCATACTGCATTTTTCTCTGAGGCATACCAAATTATCACCTTTTTGTTTAAGTTACATTTTCCAGCTCTGGCAGAAAATCAAGATTAACACAAGAGACAGCAGGTGAAAAGCCAGCTTGTTGAGAAAAGCCATGCCATCCTCCTCCATTTCAATAAAAACTTTTAACTTCATTTTATGGTTTCATGTTAGTACTACTAATCATACAGAGGCTTGAACGTATGGCTCTTGTGAGTGACTGCACATTACCTGCTCAAACAAGAAGCCTATGAACTGCTGAGATACACTTTATTTTAGTGGACTTGCTAATAGGCTAGGAGACAATAATACTGAATTTTAACTCTGGGTTTCCTTTCAACTCAGTGTTTGCTCAGCAAATCACATCTTTTTTAAATGAGATAACTTTAAAACAAGCAATTAATCTATCTCTTCTTCAAACTGTTATTTTGAGAAACTCGTCTTCCACTGGAAGTACTTATATTCTAATCTTAAATTTCACTTCTTTTTAGCAAGTTTCACATCCAGAAATTTATAATCAGGAAAGAAAAAGGAAAAGGAAAGGAAAAGAAAAGGAAAAGGAAAAAAGGGGAAGAGAAACAGAAGAAGAAAAGGAGAAAAGGAGAAAAGGAGAAAAGGAGAAAAGGAGAAAAGGGTGAAGGAAAAGGAAAAGGAAAAAAGGAAAGGGAAAAAGGGAGGAAATTGAAAGGAAAAGGAAAGAAGGAAAAGGAAAAGAAAAGGAAAAGAAAGCATCATTTTGAGGATGAAAATGTTTTAGATGATAAGCTTATACTGCTTATACTGCCCCAGCACTGATTTTGCAGTTCAAAAGAGAAGGAAAGCATCCTAGTAGCACCCACGACACAAATCACGGGTGGTCTAATGACAGCTGAACAACTTCACGTGCAATAGTACAAGGCACAGCCGTTTAAAGCAGCCACCCATCCTCCTCGGCCATACTTCTGAAATTGCATGTGGTCAGCGTCTCTAAACTCCTGCCGAAATACACAGCCAGAATCCTGGGCTCTTGATAAAGACATGCTCCCCTCAGACACAGCCTGAGGAGATTAGAACTTGTCAGTGTTTCACGGACATATGTGGGGCCGGGATGAAGATTCTGAGAAGGGCTCCATCTCCCAGGCATTGGGCGTAGGTACCGTGTGATCCCTCGCTGCCAGTCAAGGCACCGAGAGACCAGAATTTGTCCAGCCGGTGCTGCAGGTGAAGTCACCTGCCGACGGAGAGCCAGGGCATCCCGGCCGCTGCTCTCCAGAGAGGAGAGCGGCCAGCCTGGGCACAGCGCGGGGTTGCGGTGCGCTCCGTTTGGAGCCGCGCTGCGGTGGCGGGGAGGAGCTCACGCCGTGCGGAGCGGCTCCGCCCGGCGCGGTGCAGCTCCCGCAGCCGCCACGGCACGGGTGACAGCCACGCGAGGCCGTGGCACTCCCGCTGCCGTCGGCGCAGCGGCGCGGGGTGCCCGGAGCGGCCGCCGCCGCCTACCTGCTCTGCCCCCGGTCGGTGTACCGCGTGAGGAAGAGCCCGTCGAGGTCCTCCTCCAGCCGGCCCTGGAAGCCCAGCTGCAGCACGTAGCGGCGCCCGGCCCGGAGCCGGCCGCGGCGCTCCAGCACCGCCACCTC
>VZRL01001637.1:91371-152671 GCA_013397895.1 Origma solitaria | reverse complement strand
GCGCTGTGCAGCCCCGCCGTGTCCGTGTCCTGCAGGCAGCGCACCGTGATGTTCACCTGCCCGGTGAAGGCGAAGGGCCCCGCCTGCCCCGGCCGCACCCGCGGCCACAGCTCCAGATCGTAGTGGAGCGGCAGGAGGTGGCGAGGCAGGCGGCGAAGGGAGCTGGCGGCAGGAGCCNGACCAGCAGCGCCAGCAGCAGCGCGGCCCCCACGGCCGCCGCCCTCCGCCCCACGTACAGTCCCCCGCCGCGGATCCCCATCCCCGCCGCTCTGCGCCCCGACGGCCGCGGCCGCCGCTACTTACGGGGCGGGGGAGTGAGCGCGCCCGAGGGCGGGACGAGCGGGCCGAGGGGAGTCGGGTTCCCCCCGAGCCGGAGAAGCCTTCCCCGTCAAGGGCTGCTCCGGCGGGGCGGGCGGCCCGGGAACAGCCGGCCCCGAGCGCGCAGCGGGGCGGGCAGAGAGGGAGCGGCAGTCTTGGCCGGGGTAGGCTGCCGGCCGCCCCCGTCTCGTCTGCCTCAGCAGCCTGCGGGGGAAACGCGACGGCGGGCAGCTCCGCGGCCACTGCTTAAGTCCGAGCGGGTGGACGTACCAGCGGCGGGGGCGGGCGGGAGATGCTGGATGCCGAGGACCACTCGGAGATGAGGGATAACGGCGCTGCCCGGACAGACGGAATGGCCCCGGGGTGGTCCCGGCCGTGTCGCAGCGCCGGGAGGCGACTCGGGGCTGCGCAAAACCCCGGTGCCGGAGGCGGCCGTCGGGCCGGAGATGGGGGCTCCCCGTGCACCAGCCGGAAAAATTTAAAAAGAAAAAAAAACAAAACCAAAACCCAAACTCACAAAGATTCCTATGTCTCTTACCACGGTGGCAGGAAAAAATATGAGAAAATGGCGGGGTCACTGTTTGAGAGTGTAAAGTGTAAAGTGTTGTGGTTAGAGTTGATCTGTTCTCAAGGGAAATCTACATGTTAGAAGAACCAGTCTGAAAAACCTTCGGTAAATAAAGGCATGACCAAAGTGAGTTTTCAATAAATAGTCCTCGTTTAAAGCATCATTTCCCTGTGTAGTTCAGTTGAGGCCATGAACATCACTGTGCTGTCCATACATAGTTAACCCCATTACAATCAACAGGATTAATCCCGTGTTCCCAGTTAAACACACACTTAAAGGGTTTGCCAGTTGGGGCCAGATTGCCAGACAGATTGCAAAATGAAATCTAGTAAAATTTGCCTGGTGTTGTTTCTCAGTTGCAGCTCCTTGTTTAAATCACAATGAGCCATGCATTAATGGAGCAGAAGGCAGAACAGTGGCTCTTGGGTGCCATTGCCTCGGACACTTTGGATTACAAGTTGGGTTTCTCCCTCCTTTTTGTGACATTTTTTTTCTTTTTAATTTACATCCAACCAACACACACCCCCCACATTGTCTTGAGGCCGAAACAATTTCCTGGAGCTTGTAGTCCACACAAGAGCCGCCTTCAATGCCAAACACCTCTGTTTGTGAAATGGATGCATTGGATTAGGTATTACAGTCTGTTTTGTCACCCGAGTTAAAGTAAATTCACCCCAATGACCTAACTCTAAAGGTTATATTTCCTGTTAATTTAGTTGTTAATTGAGAGAGATAACTTTTCCTGTTGTCCTATGCAGAATACAGGTATTGCTTTCCTCATGCTGGGTACAGCAGGGCGGATTGCTACAGGTCTAGGGAATAGCTCTGAGCCACTGCACTATGAAAATTTCTTATTCCAGCAGAAGACTGTCATCTGCTTTCCTGTCACTTGAGGGATGGGGGATCCCCTCTGACAGCCTGTTCCACTGGCTGCATCTTTCTCACTCTTCTTGCCTCACCTGCTGCCTGCCCCAATGTCTTTGCTGCTGCTGACCATTAGGTTCTCAACATGCTGCCTTCTGGTGCTGGCTCACCCATCTGCCTTTTATTTTTCCACACAGCTTGACTCGTATGCTTCTGTTTCCATGCTTCTTTTCTCATTTTGTTTTCATTTACCCCAGTCTTCCCCACCCATCTTTTCTATGATATCTATGTTCTTCTTCCCATCAAGTCCTTCTCTGCAACGCTGTCTTTTCTATTCTGATCTTTCTGGGAGCCCATTCTTGCCTCATCTCCCTAGTGTGTCAGTGCTTCCATGGGACTTCTTTCTGTTTCTCTGGTTCAGGCCTCTGCACTCTTTCCACTTATCCCACCATCCTGGCACATGCCTCACATAACTTTACTCTTCATCTTGCCCATCAGCAGCCCCTCTCTTTTCTCCTAGCATGTTTGCAACATACATCATATTGCTCTCCTATTAAGACTTTACAATAATCTCCAGTCAACTTCTTGGAGGTTGCTGGACCTGCAGCCCTGAACTGACTACCCTCCAACAAGTACGACCTTCTGCATGCCACTTTAAAGATTTCACAGAAAATGTATTTGAGCATTTAGGAAAATATGTTTTCCTTCTTATTGACATTTTAAATTGGGGAAACAGTTTGTTGTTGTGTCAGTCCAAAGAGTTGCTCCATCCCATGGAAGCACTGACACACTAGGGAGATGAGGCAAGAATGGGCTCCCAGAAAGATCAGAATAGAAAAGACAGCGTTGCAGAGAAGGACTTGATGGGAAGAAGAACACGGATATAGTAGAAAATTATGGACGATTTCCATGTCTTGTTTTTCATATTTTTTTAAATTCATCCTCAACACTGTTCAGTAAAGCCATTCTCATCCCCTCAACTCCTCAAAACAAGGCACAGGCAAAATTAAAACTGAGGCATTTCATTCCACATCTGTGAAAACAAGCAGAACTTTTCAGTGATAAGTAAGTAGTGCAGACCCCATGGGAAGGTTGCCCTTATTAACAGTGTGCGATATGTTTCAAAGTTTACAGTTCATGTCTGTAAAACACACTTTATTTTCTCTTGTTTTCAGTGGAGAATTCAAACATGCTACTTTCCTCCATTAACACATAATAAACCCACAATAGTCATGATTTAGAATAAATGTTTTAAGAAGTGTTGTTTAACTACCTTTTCCTCTCAAATAATTTACAATCTTACAAAGTGACTGATGGGTGAAGGCTTTTACCAACCCACAACTGGGCATTCCCTTCCTGCTGGGAACACATATACCAGGGAATGTGAGAAATGGGAAAACTGTTTGCATGCAGTACAAAACATGTGAGGAGCTCCTGCTGCAAATATTACAATTCATCCCTTCAGCTGAACTTTGCGAAGTTAAGACATCTGCATGACATGCTCCTGGAGCTGAAGATGCAGGAGGTCCTGGACAAGACAGGCACTTTGACTATGGCAAGCCAGGCAGAGTTTTTTGTAGGATTGGCTTCTGTAGGATTGCTGTCTGAGGTGTTGGTGCGGTTTGCTTCAGACGGTCAGGACGGAGACGAGAGACCTCTGGAGTTTGGTCTTAGAGCATGAGGTTTATTGCAAAAAAGTGTGGGTGTAGGAGACCTGCTGAGAGCCACCAGACACAGCTCAGAGCAGGTCAGGGAAGTGAGAGAGAAAGAGAGAGGTACAGGATACAGAATATGGAATAGAAGTGGTGTGGTTGCCATTTACAATACAATAAATCATCTTATGTGCTGAATATTCTAATTTTCACTAACCAATCTAGAACAAGCTACAAATCCTACAACATTTACATATAGCCTATGAGAGTCATTGTATTACCATATGGCATTATATTTTAAACTCTAAAAACTGCTTTTTGGACCCTCTGCTAAGTTGGTAGTGTCTGCTCTGGCCCTTGAACCTGCAGGCAAGCAGAAGGTATTGTCTAATCAAGGAGGGAATTTACCTTCAGTGGCCATACTATTGTTTTCCCAGTTACTTAGTAACTGAAGTTTGGTATCTCAAAGCTTGTCTTCATTTCAATCTCCCTTGTAGTTTCTATATTCTCAGCAACTTTTACCAGGTAATAATATTTATAAGGCTTTCCTATTTCATCCTCCCCAACAGCTTTTTATTCAGGCCATAGTACAGATCAAATCCTGACCTTGGACAGAAGCAGAAGGCTTGTATTTGAGTCAGAAGAAGCCTCTAATGCACATTTGAAGGAATAAACAAGTCACCTGTTATGACAGAAGTCAGACAGTTCTGTTGCTTTGAAGAACACCAAAGCATCTGACAAACTTTACTAACTTGGTTAAGGTGATGGGGTCTGTGCCATGCTCACCAACTGTTCAAGGTCCTATTGGTGTCCACTAAATTTTGAACAACAGAGAAAGGTCACATACGACAGCATAGGATCTCCTATCTATTAAGGTGCACTAAGGTAAACAACACTTCCTGTGGCAGCTGGCCAGGAAATTTGACATATTTCAAGTACCAAAATATTACAGTGACCCTTCCCTAAAGTTTTTCAAGATTTGAAGTTTAATAGCATTGTGTTCATAAAAAGTATTGCAACATCATTATAAATCATATATATTGAATGCCAAGAAAAAGGACAACTACCTCTTTCAGCAATGTGAAATAATTTTTATGCTGAAAGATGATTCTCTAAATCACATTCTTAGTGGTTTTGTTCAGTCTAATTTGAGAATAAGTGATGCCTTATATGGCAATTCCAGCATTGAGCTGAGGGTGATCAGCATTCCTGAAACTTTGTTTTTAATAGATCTGATCATGTTTCTTCTTCAGGTTTTGGGAAAGTGCCTGATTTCTTCTATATTTACAAGGTCAGAACTTCTAGGTATGAGGAATCCATGTGCACAATCCCCCTCCCCCTCCTTTTTGTTTGATCTTGGTGTGCTCATTTCACACAGTGTAATTTGCTCTGCATTGTTTATTCTCCTTCTTTAACAATAATGTATCAGAGCCAAAAATGTTGTAATGCCCGGGAGCCTCTGTGGCAGGGGCTACTCCATAGAAGATGCTGAAGCTGCAAACTTTTACTATGGCTCTGGAGGTCTGAATAAGTGGATACTTCAGGATGTTTCACAGCCATCTGAAGTAAGAAAGTGTGAGCTACAGGTGGAAATGACAGTTAGAATAGCTGCAAATAAGTTTTATACAGATGAACAAAGCATGAGCAGCTTGAGGACCTTATCTTCTGTCTGGACATGGTAAAGAAGTTCTCAGCTTTCCTATGGACTCAGGACGAACAATTAATGCCATTCTTCATGGACTACGTGTCTTCAGTATCAAATTCAACACAGGTGATACTTGTTTCCAAGAAACTAGAATTAGACTTGAAAGAATGACGTTTTCTTTCCCTGATAAGAAAAAAAAAAACCAACAAACCAAACCAAATCAACAACAACAACAACACAATACAAACAAACAAGCAATCCAAACAAATGAAAACCAAACCCACCAGACTCTCTTTCACTGTTTCTGTCCTCAAGAGATTTTGTACACTCTTGGTACAGAACTGTCAGTGGATATAAAGTTAAAAGTTGTCACAGTAGCAACTAAACATGAATCTATATTTGCAGTTGGCAAGACTGTCTTAACTGGCTGGTACAATGCAAAACAGAAAGGCAACGTGGAGAACACTTCCAATAAAAAAGGGTCAAATTTGACCAAGCATTGCAATCAACAAAAAGCATGCAACTGAAAATTCAGGTTAATGGTTTTGAGTGAGGTGTCATTGTGTGGTGGTCACTATATGAGCAAATAAAGTGCTTTCACCACAGCAAGTTATACATCTAATTAAAAAGTTGTATGTAGGGAATCACGCTTGAAATACTACCATTACTGGTAATGATGTACAATCTGCAACTGGAGTATTTTTTGACCCATGCTTTAAGCTGCAGCCCTGTTCGATGGGAGGATACATAGGAGAACCACCCCTCAGAGAGGGTCAGGAATGCATTTCCAGGAAACATGGAGAGATCCATGGAACAGTATGGAAAGTAACCAAGAAGTTTGCAGAGCTGACATGAAAACCCTTAACCAGAATATGAGCAGAAGATAACAATTAAAGAGGCTGTGTTTTTATAAGATTTTTTTTTTTTTAAATAGCTGGTGATTCTATCAATTGGCTTTGAAGCTGTGGCAGGCAGTTGATAAGTCTTGCAACTGAGGCAAATCACATTTTCACCGGTTTGCTTAGCAAGAAAAGAACCCATTGGAACAATGTACTCTGGAATGAAGTTTTGAAAGAAAATTGTTAAGGATTTAATCAAAAAAGGATGCGTGTACCCACGAAACTTTGTTCCAGACACCATTTAACTACTTCTCTTGTGAAGTTTAATGTTTTCTGATTGTTACTGCACTAAAAAACAACTCGTAGAAGCATCAGCTTTTCGTCAAATATGCCAATATTTTCAGGCTTGCATCCACTCAGACTGTATGGAAGTGGTTAGTAGATTGATATTGCTTAATATGATGAATGGTACCATTTTTTAAAATTGTTGGCTCTTTTTATTATGTGTTTTACAAGTTTTTAGATGCCCATTATTTTTCTGGGACCTTCACTGAAATTAACCAGGAATGTAGTATTTGTCCCTTGAGTGCCTCTCATACTAAGATTTATCAGCTTTCTACAGAATACTCTTGAGGAATATCGAGTAAAAATTCGAAAAATTGATGTATTGAGATACCGTAAACTTTTTCTCACCCATGGAGTTGGATCCATGTGTCTCCTTTCATTTCATCTGCTTTTATTGCAAGAAGGGCTCTTGGATGGAATGCAAGCCTAAGATTACACCAGCCAAGTACAGGAAATGCTTCACAAAGCTTATTTCACCCCTAGAGCTGCAGAGGGAGCTGAAAGGGAAATCAGCAGAACCTTAGTGCGTCCGGCTTGCTTTCCTGTTAGAACCAGGAGGACAGCAGAAGAGAAAGCCATGGCTATTCCTGCTGGAAATAACCTCTTCATCTGCACTAGGCTGGTGCCAGCCAGTTCAGCTGTCCAGCGCAGTAGGCCACACTCAGTTTTTGTCAGGGCTTTTGAAACGTCTCTCCTGGGGCACATTATGCGCTCCTGCCACTGATGGGCATTCAGTCCAGGACACAGAACAGAGACATCCAGGACATCACAGATAATCCAAAGTTAACTCCTTGGAAATGTACATGCTTTGGGGACTGACTCCTCTGTACTGACTGCTTTCCTCTACATATCCACTTCTTTAGGGTCACCACATCCTTAAATGTCAACCTAATCTTCCTCAGCCCATTTTCCTAGGAAAATGCCTGCTCTTTCTGTACTGGGAGTTAGCTCTGCAACAGAGCCCTATTACTGCACATCTACAGCAAGCTCCACTGGCTCATCATCATTAAAAAAAAATATATATATATATATTTCATATTCAGAAATATTGTTTTAAATCTGTCCTCTAAGGTTATAAACTGTTTGCCACAATTTGAGAGGTGTCAGATTTTCAAAAATTACTGGGAAATGAGGACAATTGTTTCCTCACATTTTTTACCCATTAAAATCTTCACTAAACCAGTCAGATTACTACCTGAAGATTACTGGTGGGAATTCCTGTGGTGACAGAGACTTAAAACACACAAGACTTCAACAGATATAAAGCTTACACATCATCTTTATCCCCAGATTGTGGGTATCATATTTTGAAAGACAGGCTTCTTGAAGGAGCTCATAAAACACTCTCTTCTTTATTGGTCCAACAAACCTGTGCTTCACTGCAGAATATGGCTATGTGTCAACTTGTGATCAAATTGGCCAGAGCTCTGTATATCCCTACAGACCCTAGACAGCCTGTTTTCCAGGGCCTCTTTCTGGCAGGCCTTTGGTGGAAATGTACTAAGGTTTGAGCCTGATTTATAAACGGAATAAAGCAGGTCTCCAGTTTAACCCCTTAGTATGTTCTTCTGGCATCTAAGAGCACAGTACCTGATTAGAATTCTTGTGGCACAGCTTGCAACCCATTGCAGTTCTTAATTTCTACTTGCCAGGTTTGCTCTGATAGATGCTGAACCTGATCTCATCTGATCTCCAAATGCTCTGATCCAATGAGACACTTAAAAAAACCCAATCTCTCCTGAAGCCTGTGTGATTGGCTGGCAAAGAGTTTCAATACTTTTGGCAAGTCTCTATACTTGGTGACATGTGACCTGTCTCAAGAAAACATGTATCATGGAAGGGTCACAAAATGCATAAATTACAAAATATAATTCATAATTCTCTTGCATGGATGGGTCTGAGGAAGGAATGTACCCTGAGCTCTTGTACAAATCACTTATCTACAAAGAATGTGACATAAAAAAAGATATGGAAATAGGACATGCCTACTCACAATAGGATAGGAATAAATTTTTCATTTAAAATTAATGTGTGTAAAATAATAATGATGCTGGCTACCAGACCCTGTCTTCGGTAAGGAAAAGATCATAACAGAATAAAGGACATGGATGAGCCTTTGGATAGCTCTTTATATTAATAAAAACAGACAAACAAAACAAAACAACAAAACTCCCAAACCAACCAACCAACCAACCAAAAAACAAACACAAACCCAAAAACCCCTAACAATCCAAAACACAACCCCAAAAACCAAACAAAGAAGAAATCCAACACAACACTTCTATGCGTTCGTATGCAGCTGAAAACCTAGAGTTGCAAAAGTAAGATTTTCTTGCGTGATTAATGAGACAGTAGATGCCTTTTTGAACAGCTCATTGACAATAGCAGAGTTGGGAAGTATTTCTGATCTTTCTTTTTGTAGAGTTGTGTGGGACTGCAGGCTGGCCCATGCCACCCAAGTGTGCTGTGGTGGTTAGGAGAGCACAGTCAAGGATGCACTTACGAGGAAGATGGCAAAAGTGACATGAAGATCAATGAAAAGAAGACTCTGGGCTTATGGCAAGGTGAGTAGAAACGGTAGGAAGGCACAGAGCCTACAAGGCAGCAGGCTATACCACTAGTTCATCCAGGAGATAATTTCTGATTCCTGTAGTCAAGCTGCAGGAATGCTAGTTTTATTATAAAGTCAAGGAGGGTAACTTGTGTCATTATGATCAATTAAAACCATGAAATTATCAAATCTCTACGAGCGACAGAGGGCCATGTCACAAAAAGGAACATTCTGAGTTCTTCTTGTCTGCTACAGAGGTGATAGAAGCAGAGTCTCCATGCCAAAAAAAAACCAACCAAACAACGCACAACTGAGAAATTACTGAAAACTAAGACAAGTTCAACCTGAGAAAGTTTGGATGCATGCAACATATGTTATTAGCTTGTTCTGGAAACAGAAATTACATCAGTAAAGTTTAGAAATTAGCTGCAAGCTGCATTCTTCACTGAAATTAGCAAATCTAATTGTGAGGTAAGGGAAGAGGGGAGCCTAGCAGGCAGATAAACCAAAACAAATACCACAGAAAAAGCAAGGACATCCTGGCAAAGTACTCAAAGCTTCAGTCCATGAGAACGTCAGTTCTGACATTGGGAAAGAGAATGGTTTTGTAGTGCCAGCCACTCAAAAGTATAGGGGTCCCAGGATTGTTCCCTTCCCACCGCCTGGCAAGCCTTTGGGATGATCTGCTGTGGTGACTGGATCTCACATGCCAGAATTATTTGTTAAAGTGTTAGCTAGTGACTTCAGGGAAATTTATAATACACTCAGTAACTTGGAGAGAAAAACACTTGATGTATTTTTTATGAACTTTAGTCCTTAAGACTCATATCCCATAGTGGTCCCAAGCTGGTTTCATTCACATCTTGAAGGAACTCATTGGCTCACTATAATTCCTTTACTGCCCTGGTATCACACTGGCTGAGAGTCATCTTAAATACCAGCATATCACTAGATCGCACTTGCTAGCAATGTGCACCACCCTTGTCCTCACATCAGTCCCCCTGGTCTGGAGGGAGCACTGCACACATCACAGACCATAGGACATTGCACACATTTTTGGTTCCTGTCCCTTGCATTATGAACTGGTCTTAATTTTCTTCCCTAGGGTCACTTCTGACAGGAATAAAGGACATATGATCACAACTGCAAATTCAACCCGAATTTAAAACTGAACCCCACAATGTCCTATCCCCTGAAGTGGACACTTCAGAAGAGATAAACCTCAAAGCCCAAGCAGATGTCGAACATAACTATACCAGGCTTATCATGGTCTCATTTACAAAAAGGAAGTTTGAAACAACTTTTGTTCTGGGAACTCATGGGAAGCTATTGGAAGACTGTCAAGCAAGCTCAGCTTTTATTACCAAACCCACACCGATTTCATGCACATTTTAAATGATGGCCAGGATGAACAATCTATTCTTTGTAGTGTTTCCTTTTCTGGAGTAACAAACCCTCCTGGTTTTGATTATCCCTTTCAAGCACCTCCTCAATCCGTTGACTCACTTAATATTCCCTTGGTCCCTCGTTGCATGACTTCTTCCCTCACCATGTGCACAAAATAGTGTATGTGCCAATAAAATGTGAACTCTGAAGTGCTCCTTTCTGTAACCGAACAAAGTGTTCTCTTTCCCCTTCAGATGACTACTGTTCCATACTCTCATTAGGCTGATGGTACCTTAGAGGTTATAAACAGATACTTCACAGGAAAAGGGTTTTTTCTGCTCTGGTTGATAGACAAAGATGAAGCTCAGCATAGAGAGTACACAAAAGCAACCACTGCCCATCTCAACGTAATTTATAGCTACCTTGAGCCTCAGTGGGTTCTTAGTATTCTTCCATAAATCGCGACATTTCAAAATGCAGAGCAAGGAGCAACAAGGAAAGTGAAAGTACTAAAACACAGAATGACTTTGGCATGAACTGTGAAAGACAAGAAAATAATTCCAGGGCCGTCAAAAAATTGCACCAGTGCTGGCTTTCTACTGCAGCAGATTTTTGGAAACCACTGTGGAGAGCAACATTACACCCATTTTGCTGATACCCCTTTTGCCTGTTCTGCATCTTGGTCAGACCAGAGATAACATAATTCAAAGTAAAGATGGCACACATTTAATTAGGACACCCCTATATCACATAGATTACATTAAAACATATTCAGCAAAGATTTCCCCCAAGTACTGTGCAGGTGAAGGCTGAGACATCTCACCTGTATTGAACAAAGAGACCTTTCTCGTCTCATTCATTTAGACACATGTATCCCATTTACTCCATCAGATTAATTCCTGCTCTTTACTGACAGACAAGAACATTATGAATTCTGTAAAGGATGAAAAAGCAGTGGTCAAAAATAATCACTTCGAGTTCTATTCATCCCTTCCATCCACCACTTTTCTCTTTGCTCCCTTTAGCTTGTTGCTAACCTGGAGTAAGGCCTTGAGAACTTGTATAAGCAGACACTTCATTATGAATGCTTCAAAGGCACCATTTGCTATGTGTTTGTGTGAGGAGATCTTTGGGATTCACAAAAATCATAGGCGGAGCTAAAGAATCATGGTAGCACGATCCAGGGGACATGATATGGACAACTTCATTTTTCTATGGCTTTCTTTACCGGCATAACACACTGTAGACTACCCATTCTAGATGTTCCTTGAACTCCCAGGATGGCTGATTTTGCAAAACATTAATAACCCCAAATGCAACCTTTGACCCTTCTGGCATACCTGCTTCTATTCTCCTTCACTCTTATTCCCCTTTCCATGTTTTTGTTGTTTGGACTGTGAGCAGTTTCTCAAAGTTGGATACAAACAAGAGTACATCTGAATCCAAACCCTAACAACAATCTATACAATTTTATTTCAAAATACATGGAAATCTCAAATGTTAAACCATATCGTCTTGCCTGCATTTAGTCTTAGGAAGCACAAAGGGCAAATACAGATCTCATCTCAATGGAGTTCTTTCTTCAAGTCTCTGGATCATAATCACTGGCCAATGCTGTCATAAAATAGACAGTGGGTTCAGATTAGTCAGGAAATTATATAGACAGCAATGCAATTAATTTGGTGTTATATGGGTGTACAGTATTTAACCACTACTTCTCTGGACCAGGAAGACGTTGTCAAGTGTAAAAAAGCAATGTAGAGCACAGTAGACAGTACACCTTCCAAAGAAAGAGCTGTCTCACCTTGCCCCTTCTGTGACCTCTTCCGTAGCGGCCTCTCCTGATACATGTCTTCTTTTCCCTTGGGAATTAAGTTTCCCTTAAACAATTCTGTTTGAATGGTAATGTACACCAGGTCACTCTAATGGTTACTGCATTCTCAGCTTTTCTACTTCCCTCTGATCACATTCTGTATATTATGGGGTTAATCCTGTTGCTAGAGAATCTTCTACAACAACAACTAGTTTTTCAAAATATTGGGGGGAATATCCCAAACAAACTCATTGAACCAAATGAAGGACTCCATCTCAAAACCAAAACTACTGCATATATTCCCTTTTTCAAGGATTTATGTCCCAAACTGAAAATATTTTCAAAGTTTAGTTAACACAGTTATATTTATAAAAAGAGCAAGTGAGACAAATCCCAGGCAGTATGCCACTTTTGTTAATCATTCTTTTTCTTCTCTCACATAATAGACACTTCAGTTGCATAAACATATTTTATTGTATCATAAAAGGGCAGTCAGGGATTGCTTCAAATATCTTAATGATTCCTTGCTGTGGGTAGTATGTAACAGAAATAATGAAGCTTGGAGTGTAACCCAGGAATTATCTCAGTATTCTTCCCAAATTCATTGTGTCAAAACATAGTGATGTGATCATAATAGGCAAGAGCTGAAGACTTTACCTTGGGGAATGGTAACTTCATTTTAACATCATGACTGCCCTTCTAAAACTGCAAACAAGCTAACTTTTGCCTAACAACTGTGTTTATTGTTATTGGTATCTCTGTTTCCATGCTGTATCCCTGAACACTATCAGAGAGGGTCAGTTCAGGAAGGTTCCCCACTACCCCAGCAGCTCAACGAGCCAATTGCTAACACTGCATGGGGAAGATAGGGCCAAGGTAAAACTTCTCCTAGGGGAGACATCTCCCACTTTTGCACCCATCCGTATTCCTTGCCTGAACTCTTGTTAAGAGTGTTGCTTATATATCCACTGCTGTAAAGCAACTCACAATTTTTATCACCCGTGTATCTATCCTGAACTTGTGAAATAATGATACTCACCAGCAGTCTGAAGAAAATGCATCACAGACACCAAAATGAGCCAATTGCCTCATCTACCACCCAACCTGCCCGGCAGATATGCCTCACATGCAGAAATCTGAGGGTACCTCTCACAGCCAGTGTAGTGGTTTGCCACACCAACACCTGCCTTTGCCATGACTGTTGTGCCAAAAAAAGAAGTTTTCCTGAAATTAGCAGAAGGGGAAAGAGGTACTGTGATGGGAACTGAGTGACAAATTTGGAATGGGAAAGAAATATGGGATGAAGGTACATCAAAGTATGAATAAGTAAAAGGAAGGTGTCCATGTATCTCTAATTGAGGAATGTCATAGATATTGCCAATTAAAAGAGCATACATTTCTGATAACCTCTTTTTAGAAGTTTGTCATCATGCTGCTCTAAATATATGCACATTATTACTTTTCCGCTGACTGATACTGAAATAGATCTCAGGATACCTTCTCAAAATTCCACAATTTTGCACACACTTTTTTATTCAAAAGAAAAACACTGAATGTGAACACACACAGCTGGTTAGGACAGTTAGAGATTCTCTTACTCTATATTGTAAATTCTGTCAGGAAAGTGATTTCATTTGCAATTGTGAAGAATGACGTAGACTAGCAGTACAACAACATTTCTGGAATTTTTAAATTAAAAACAAGAATCCTAGGAATGGTCCAAACAATCAGAGAACTGATTGTTGGAACAATAGAGTTCCAACAGGAGGGGTGGAAAAAAAAGAGAGGAAATTCTGAATGACTGATCCCTTATTTGCATTACATGTTTTAATGTTTGCAGAAAGATTGTTGCCACAAAACCAAAAGAGGAATTAGTAGAGGTCTAATGTTACAACTTTTACCCTGAATGCTTCATGTAAACATTCTTCTCTCTAGTTAACCTCAAAAGTTTTTATGGTTGTTTCCAAAAGTATCTAATCCCTTTTGTGTAAAATTGATGACCACAACAAAATAACTGCAACATGAAAAAATAGATAGTGTTAAGTAAGCATCTTACCATACAGAAAGGACCAGCCCCTCTAATAGCCTCGGGAATCAGATCTTGACCATGCAATTCACTGGAACCATCTGGCAAAATGAAGAAAAGCTGCGCAAGTGCACAGCTTGCTGAGGTCCAGAAAAACAGGTAAACACTAAGTAACCAGCAACAGAGACTATAAGGAGCAAAATAATACTAGGGGCTTGCATCCAGCATGCTGGTATCACAGCTTTTTCTTCTCCTCCGAGTCTTTTCCTATTTTATTTTTTCTTTACTTGCTCTTCATAAGCTTCCCACAGCCGAGATGGCATGCTCAAGGCTGCATCCTTAGCTTTAGTCTTGCCCACTGCAGACAGAAGTTCACAGGCACAGCTGTTAGCTGGCACACCTATCCAGGCAAATCTTGCTCCATAGCAGAGGTAGAATATGCGTGTGTCTTGAGCAACAAACAGGAAACATTGATTTTGGTGAGAAATATTAAAGTGACGGTCGGAGTCAATGTGAAGCAAACATTTCAGAAGTATCAGACTGCGTAATTTCAAGGTAGTTTCAATTCTGAAATGTGTTTTAAATTGTTCACATTTTAATTTTATACAGTCATATTACCTTTTTTAATATCAGTTATGAAACAGTGAATTAAATGATGAATATAACTTCCTAACCTCTGTAATTAATTTACTGAATAAAGTTTAATATACTTATTACTAAAATACTTACAGTACATCTAATAAAAAATAATTAACAGATATATAATAGAACAATAACTTAAAATATAGATACTATTTTTAAAAGGCAGAAGAAAATTTACAAAGCTCTAAATTTGAAGTGAAGCATTTAGAGATCAGCAAAGACCCTTCAATTAAAGTGAAAAGAAAATATGTAGAAATGCTAGAAATTTTCACCAGTTGGATTCATTGCTGCAGTCCCTCTGTGCTTTCTGGGCAAGTGATATATACAGACATACAGAACGTCTCTGTGACAGTTTTGGTATGTTAGGAAGTCTTCAGCTTCTGGCAGCACTGGTTTTAAAATTTTCTGTCCACTTTCAGTCTTGACTATTTATTCCTGCCTCCATGCAGCTGTTCACCCTCTCCTGCACTAAGCCAATGTTACGATCTGAGGGAGCAAACGAAAAGCATAGGAATCTCCCCCATCCCCTTAAAGAGGAAATACAGTGAGTGGGAAAAGGGAAGCAATGATGAAGTGGTAATTGCCCCCTTTCCATTAATAATTAATGAATTATTTGCCTCTCTAAATTCCACACAAATATTGTCAGTGGCTGTGCAGTATCATTTTCTGAGTGACAATATAGCATGGTACTCTTCCCACTTAAAATCTAGATCTTCAAGGGCTGACAAGCCAGAGCCAACCCTGGGTTAACATAACAAAACTGGTTTCTTATCATGAACACTGGGATCAAGCCAAATTACTGCAAGTGATATGACTTTGCCTTCTAAACTTTGTGTTTAGACTCTGTTGCATTAATGAATTAATGACTTACACGGGGGCTAAACTCACTTCTTGGCAGCGCTGGCTGAAGAAGGCACTTGTCTCTTATAGTATGAAAACAAAGCAAGCACTCTTGGAGGAGCAAATGGGAAGGGCACTAAAGCACATTTTTCTGAACCACGCCAATATTACAATTTCTTCTAGAAAGCCCAGACAAATGAAGAAAAAAAAACTATCCTCCATCTCTTAGATTTTAGCCCAGAAAGTGCAGAAGGAATCCCACATAAATTATTGATTCTTAACTCTTACAGAGCCTCCAATGAGTACTTCATGTCAAAGAGGTTTACATAGTCCTAAGATTTTTAAGGCAAAGGTAATAAAAGGATTCTTCCCAGACTCTTTCTCAATTGAAGAAACATGGTATAATGGTATACTGGATAGGTGCTTATTTTTCAACTGAAGTCACTGTAAGATAAAAAACTTTATCCCGATGCAGATATAAGAGAGAATGGAAAATGTAAACCATCTGCATGTGAAAAAATGTAAAGGATTTATGGAATGGTTGGGAAGGCTTCTGCACAATGTACAGCCCATAGCAAGCTTTTGGTTTTGATCGAGAGACAGGATATACAAAAGAGCCACAGACTCCTTGCCAGCACATGGTAAGAAAAACAGAGCAGTTGGCGGAGACACAGTGCTGACTTTACCATGTGTTTGGAGACACTTGGTCCCAGACTTACTCATTTTAGCATTTTACCACTTTAGCATTCATCATCTTAGGCTGTTCAACAGAGAAAACTTTTCCCTAGTCTTAGTTGCCTTTAAATAAACTGGCTGGATGCCCAAACTTCTTAGAAAGTTTATACACCATATATTGCCATAGGAGCATCCAAAAAAGCCTGTAATTTGGCTTTCAACATATTTGAAGTGTTGTTGCTTACCATGGACAGCACAGGACAGATGAAGATTCAGAAAACACCTGAAAAATGCTCCAGTGAAATGGCTGATGTAGCCATCACATTCAATCAGCTCTAATACCAGGGAAGACATGACATCTCTTTGGGTTCAGTAATCCTATGGTTAATTTATCTGGGTTTGACAAGTGAGGGTAAGACCACGGCCTTAGCAGTGGAAGACTTTGCAGAGAGGTAATCATGAGAATAGAGAGCCTTGGGGAGAAAGCACAGGCCAAGATTTACATTCTGTTATTGTTATTCAGCAACCAATAAAGCCAAACCCACCAAAACCCAGCTAAGCTATACAGCTGTAGGGCACAGCCCATCTCACAGGCCAGCAACCCTCTTCTATGCTCTGAGGTCAGGGGAAAGCAGAGATACTATTTGAAGATGTACTGGCATGCTCCAGGTCCTATAAAAAACTGAGGAGCAACACAAGGTTGTTGTCTTGAATAACACTTTCACACTGCACCTGTCTCTGAAACTCATCTCAGGAGCCCCTTTTCATTTCCACTTTGCCTTGTGGCTTTTCTGTCTTACCCTTGGACTTTTTAATGGATTGCTAAGGCTGGATCCTCCCAAGACAGGAGAAGAGAGGCAGGAGACACTTGGGCACAAGCAGTCAGCACAGAATCTCAGACTGATGAGCCATCTGCAATCCAATCATGCACAAATGCCAAAACCTAGCAGGAGGCTTTATAAAGGAATGATGTCATGTCTGATAAAGTCCATCCAGCTCTGAAGAGCATTTTAGGACACAGAAAGAGCCCCTCTCCAGACAGGTAAGGCACGGCAATAATGAGTAGGAACAATAACTAAAGGCTACTAAAACTACTGAGAAATAACGAGCCGAAGCAACAGGTAGAGGATACAAAAACTGCAAACTACTAAAGGCTATTAAAATGTCTCACTGGACATACACAATACACAGTAGATGATTCATTCACTTTTTAAAGACAAATGGACCTTTTGTATTTGGTACAAGAGGAAAGAGAATAAAACAGGGGAGCTGAGGATAAGAAGAAAATACAAATTTTTCACCTGCACAAAGTAGTAAACTTTGCTGTAGTCATTCAGAAAGCGAATGAAGTATCTTGTTGAAATAGATACTTCATTTTCTTTACTATAAATAGATAAATAGGTATTTAATTCTCCAGAATTCTGAATTTCTTTGAAAGCAAAGGGCTGTCTATTAAGGAACTTTGTCATCCAAAAAAAGTAAGCAACTGAATCAGAAACATATTTTATTTGTAACAGCTGTACCAGAAACCATTAAAAGGTTTTTTCTGAGCTGCAAGGAAAGAATATATAATTTGGAACCCTTCAAGTTAGTTGTTTTTATGTTTCCATTACATGGCATTTATTTGTATAGAACAGGTTATACTTTCAGATCCAGTTAAAACTGCCACTTTTCAAAGCATGCAATCTTGGCTCCTGAGACTTTTATATAATTGCCCTAGCCACATGAAGAAATCTCTCCCAATGTGATCAACATGAAAAGACCTCTGGAGAGTAATCAAGTTACAGCACTTACAGTTATGTGGATTATATAAAACATAATGAGTCAAGTTTTAAATCTTACCAAGAAATAGTAGAAAGCACTAAAAATAAAATATTGTGAGGATCCATTGTGAAAGAAAAATTACATATAATGGAAATAAATTCATAAAAGAAGAAGAGGGATTACTACTCATATAAAAGGTTAAAGCACTCTATTCTCTAGATGAAGGTCTCATGTTAATAACATATGCAATGTGGTTATGACATCACAACTCCCATAAACACAATGTATTAGATTTTTTTTTTTTAAATTACTTCATATACCTCTGTTTATTTGTTAGAACACAGCTGGCACGGCTTGGTGAAGACAACAAATAAAACTTTCCAAACCCTAAATACATTTATTCAATTCTAAATAGTAAGTCTTCTGGGAAGTCAGATAGATTTGGTTCCTCTATTAAACAGAGCAAAAACCTCAAGAAGAGAATCTGCAGAGCTCAACTTCCGTTCTTTATACATCACATAATTAAGACTAAGAAAATAAGAGCAGACACTGAGTCAGTTTACTAATTTATAGATGAACCCTTCAGCTCAATGACATGAGAGGGCAGCGAGCTGGCTTTTATGCTAAACTTCATACCCACTGACTTACCCAACTGTAGTAGATTATGAATTGTTTATTTATTTATCTGGGTTTCTATAGTAAAATCATTACATGCCATCCAGATGTCTCAAACAGCCAATGCTGCTCCTATCAATGCTAAATGGCAGATACACTAATATTATCAGCCTATCTGTGTAAGAAGACAGCTTTATCAGTCTGTCTTTCTCACTTCAGAATCTGTTGATCCATTTCAGCCTGCGCAACAAAACCAGACATCTCAAAGATATGTCATTACCCAGGTGCTATCTACAGAGAGAGAAATTAAAATCCAGTGCTCTTGCTGAGGAAACTGCTATACACCATTCCCTTTGGCATGGCATGGCAGGCCATCCATCCCAGACCTCGGCTGTGCCCTGGGCACGTGGCACTGCCTGGTTCATCAGCTTGTTCCTAACCATAGCCAGTGTTTCTCCCTTCACCCAGAAACACAGGGGGTGGGAAAAGGGCAAGAATATAGAGGCAAGTGGTGAATTGGAAACACTGCAAGCACAGGAACATCTCAAGTTACTGAGATGCACATCTCCTGGAATACTGGAAGGGAAACAGGCTTGTTGCAAGGGGTGGTGTTGGGTGACAGAGTGCAGGGATTTGGAGGAAATCAGGCTTCACTAGTTCTGCTGCTCATGGAACAACTTGTCTTTCCTTCCTTCTTACTTGCTGTGTCTCAGCAAGCTCATGGAACATTGCTATTCCAATAGCAATTTCTCAGCTGGGAAAATATTTAGAAACAGCATTCTAATATCGGTTCTCTTTTCCTCAAGATTAAATTCTCATGGGATACTGCTGCTTGAAAGTAATGCTTGGCTAACACTGTCTGGATAAGAATGGGTGATCACTCCAGTTCCACAAAACAACACACGTATCATGTTGTGTGGAAAGTAGGAGGAAAATACATTTTAAAAGCCCAAATAAGGAAGGCTCCAGCTGAAAAAAAGATCCCTGTTGCAACATGTAGCTGCCTTGCCACTCCTAAAGAAATCCAGAGAGATTATCTCCCCCTTTTGCAGACATTCATTTGCTTCTATTTAACATGAAAACTAAGAATATCATGCACCTGTCTACATTCCTTTTACAACTGGAATAAATTGTTTTAGATTTACTCATATTAATTTAGGCCTAGAAATATTAGTACACCTTAACCCTTCTCAAAATATAATGTACTCATATGACACTCCAACCAATCTGTATTTTGTTTGCCTTTACAACTGCCAGTCAGGTTGGCCAGGCACCAAATCCCAAGTCAGGATGCTTAGTGAACCCTAAAAAGCACCAGGTCAGTAGCAGCTTATGGGTATGCAGAACCTTCAGGAATCACCTGTTTTGGTGTAATAGATGTTGACATTTTGCCACTGAGTGGTTACCATGATTAACTTGACTTCATGATATGCTCAGGAACTCACATCCACCCAGACATCAGTTGCTGTGCTTTTTTTTAACACTTAATCCTTGTTTCTTTCCTCAGCATCCCTAGTGATTATCTTTCCATGCATTATGTTGCTTTGGTGGATAGGCCCTCAGAAGCCTAGCTTTCCAAACCCACTGGAGAAGAAGCTGGGCCATGAAATCCAGGTGGCAGAAAGGCACTCCAGCCCTCTTTTCTTGTTTTAAATCCTGTTTGACTTTTCTTTTCTGAACTCTGGAAGCCAATCCAAATAAGCAGGTAGATGGAGAGCTGCAATTCCTTATCTTAAGGCAGAGCCTATCAATAGTTCATTCATTTACAGTTGGGCAGATTATAGGCAGAGATTTTCATCCCTGCAAAGAAAGAATTTGAATTTAGATTGCTTCTCTAAGAACTTTTCTGTTTGCAAACAAATTGCTAACTAGAAAAAAAACCACCATAAGCAGAGGTCCAAAGCTATTTCATGAACCTTGGCTTAAGACAATCGTAGTTAGGTGTTCAAACGCCTTTTAGATACGGCCTTACGGGCCTTCTTGTCTTTGCACACACAGCCATATTGTGAACCATTTAGGAATGTTAGGATTTGTGGTTTGATATGGTATGTGGTTTCAAAACGATGCTGAGCTTGTCATTGAGGATGACCCTGGAGAGACAAACAGATTTGTTTAGATCATTCTTTTCCAGTCTTTGCTAATTTTTGCACTCTTTAGAGGAGTTTGTGCAAACTGTAATATCAAAGAGGCTTTCAGAATTACAGAGGTCCCAAAAGAATACAAAGCAGTACAAAAATGCTTGGAGCAACACTGGCAAATTTGATCACAAGGTTCAGCCCCTCATCCTACTTTCAAGACCCTTTATGAAACTTGCTTAACCCCTTAGCCCCATTAAAAACACTCAGTTAAATAAAGCTACCCTGTCTTCAGAGCAAGATCTAGCTTCAGCTTCCATTGTTCCTGTCACAGTTCTATGCACTGAGGTGCAAGGGCGTCAAGGAAGTTGGTTTGATCAGCACGGCTCGATCTCAGAAATGTAAATTGAAGGTTTATTGGTTTCTTTCCCAGTGTGCAGACTGATTGTTTCCACTGATTCTGAGTAGAGTTCCCAAATGGCCAGCACTGCTGGAAAGTTCAGCTCTGTACTTTGTCAAAACTAGCATGACTTTTTTTCTGAAAAACACATTCTCTATGGTCAGAGCTCTAGATTTCCTGATGCTGTTTCCTGGTACTTAGGACTAAGGAAGAAAAAACTCCAGATGATATAAGCTGGCAAAATCAATAGCCTGGCTTGTAACCTCTCCCTACAAGCTTTATAACTAAAATTAAATGGGAGGGAAATGAAGGATTATATAAAGGTATCATGTTTCATATAAGCAAATAATGGTAACTGTAAACACAGGCATATTTCTCCCATGTAACATTAACTGCCACCTGAAATAAAGAACCTTCTCTATCTTTTGAAAATATTAGATTTTTGCTATTGTATTATAGAGAAAATAACAATGTCCTGCTTCTATCAGTTTGAGATGTTACATACTGAAAAAAAAATCTTTCATAGTTTTAATACAAGATAGATGAATGTGTTGGATATTGCATGTTTTCAAACAGAAAAAAACCTGCAAATAAGGTCAAATTTCTTGTGGTTGTGTTAAGCAAATACAGAACATATTTTGTTTGTTTGTATCTTGGGGGAACAAATTGTTTTTATGGTGGAATAGTCATATTACACTAAAGCAAGCACTGTAATGTATTGCATTTCAAAATCACATATTTATAAAATAGGAAATGTACTCACACCCGGCATGATCAGTCTCAATCACAAAAACTGGAAACAATTCTGAAAAGTGAAAACTTATAAAAACACACCTTTATTTTCTAAATGCTGACATACAAAGAAGGAAAAAAAACCTATGCTACAGGACTGATATAAACCTTCACATCATTAGCATCCAATTGTGAAAAGCTGTTTATCACACATAACCTTCTTATGTAAGTCTGATTCAAAGTGGCTACCTTTGAAACAACCTGTCTTGCTAACCTCCTCACAATCTAGGTCTTCATGATGCAGCATTTTACCTTAATTCCCACACTTGTTTTTCACTAGAAAAATGCATGATAAAAACTGATAATGTAATTCATCTTTAGTGAATAGGACTTGGCAGGTATTTTGGAAGTTTAACTAGTAAGGAAGATGGTATCTTGAGACAACTACAGTTAAGAAGTGGTTAGGAGTGCCTGGAAACTTTTCCAACTTTGAAAATTGTTCCTGCCCATTCAGGGAGAAACCCAAGATTTTTCAAGTCTTCCTGCAAAGAAACAGGGAGTGAGAAGTTCAGAGTAGATAAAAACATTTTGTTATTTTGGAACTACTGTTTGACTGAAGGGTATCAGCTGTCCATGCATCAGTGCTGCTTTGGTAGTTCCTTTGGTTTTATGTAAAAATCGCATGTGGTAAAAACTGTCATTAAAAATTCCTGTCAGCTCAGATTCCCTCCTTAACAGCTGTGGTCACATCCAAGCACCATTTACAAAACCCTTATTTTGCAAAATTCATAATCTGCTGAATTGATGCCTCTCTCCCTAGATAAACAAGCTGCTCTGTATTGATTTACAAGTGGTTGCGTTTGGGAATTGCTATGTGGTAGAGAATTGTGACATTTCTAAATAAACAATGATGTTGAGCACAAAAATCCTAGCCTCTGTTTGTGATCCACTGAAACATGAGATGGATCTCAATATTCCTAGAGGAGGAGTAGGTTTAGCTGATTAGTTTTAGGGATACAAATAAACACAGTGTGTTTCTAATTACTCCAGTGAGTCACAACAGAGTGCTGGTTAATAGGGTAGTTTTGTGTCTGAAGTTCTACAACCTCTTCAAAAAACAGTGTGCTTCCTTTCCCCAAGCACAGTTGATCGCTTAGCAGCACTCCATCATCACAGCTGGGACAGTTTAGGTCACAGTCCTTTATCTCCTTTATGCAAGAATATTTAATGCTGCCAGTACAAAGCTCTACGTAAGGAAATAATGCATCCTCTTTTGCTTGTTGTGACAAGTGCTATGACTGCTTGAGTGTGGTAGAGCTTAACAAGTGTTCTGTTACCCCAGTAGATCTGAAAACATCCCGGTCACACCTGCTCAGACCACCTCAAACTCAAAAACAATTAAAAATCTACTTTTCAAGGCTATTCTCATAATCAAAGGGACAGCAAAGGGACAGACAAGAACATATTTAAATACAACCAAACTTCAAAACACAAAATCCAGGGGTTTAAGTAAGATTGTCTTCACAATCTCTCATGGCCTTTTTTTTTTTTTTTTGGCTATCCTATTACTTCTTAATTAGGGGCATATGATTTTTCAGACTGGAAGTGCACTTGAGACAGCTACAATCTAATTTCCTTATTGCTTTACTTTTGTAAGGTTCTATTTAATGAGAAAACAGAGGAAAGAGAAGAGTGTTTACCTAAAATAGAAGGTTTGTATGGGTATCATTTTTTTTTTGTTTGTGCAAGAAGGTCTGTTGTTTTAAACTGTAGAGAAACCATGATAAATTAAGTTTAATTACCACAGTCGTGCTTATTCCTTGGTCACCATGCAATGGTACACTATGTGTACACTGCAGAGTCATCTTGACAAAACTGCCATGTTGACAAAAATTGCCATGTAAGTAAGGCTGTGATTTATTCATCTTGGACAAAGTACCTTTCATGGTTATAAAAAGAGTTTAGAAAAGCAGTAGAAAAATAAATTATTGTACTTTTATGTATGTCTCTATCTACCTACCTAATCTCCCCCTTAAGACCTGTCCTGCTCACTTAGAAACAACTCCTCTACAACTTTGAAATGTCGCAAGTAAATGAATTTCCAGTATATGTCAGATCCCATTTTCCTCCATAAGCATCAGCAGTACCTCCTAGAGCCATTCCCTGATTCACATTCCTCTCTCTGCTAGTCCCTCCACCCAAACAATTCCATAACCAGAAAGTGATATACAGTACCATTTAACTCCAAGTCTATACTAAAACAATGCACTAACAAAAACAACTTTTTATGTGTTCACTACAAAGTTAAGAAGCTCTACAGCTCTCATTTGGACCTGTATACTTCAGCAAATATGGTAGCATAACTCATGCAAGTTCTCTATCACGAATAAAATTGATTTTTATACATATGTGTGTGTGTGTATACATATACATATAAACATGTACGCATTTTCTATTACTGTGTTCATAAAATAGAACAAATGTGTTTGGTGTTAAGATTTCATTTATGATGGAAATATCTGTCTACCTTGAGAAGACATTTCAGAGCAGTCTAAAGAGAAAACTTTACCCATATTTCTCCCCCTGGTCTTGACAGGATCCGTATTGTTCATCCAGTCAAATGGCTCTGCAGCAAAGTCACAGCCCTTCCTGATTTTCTCATCTGGCAGTCCTCTAACCACTTCACCTTATGCCACAGAGTCTTCCAGTAGCATCTTGATTCCGAGCCTCCCATCCTACATTTGTGAGCCGTCTTTCTGGGTTTTGCTTCTTCAGAAATTTCTACATAGGGCCTCTGTGTGCCTGTCCCCCTTCCCGTGACTCTTCCACTACCGCTCTCTCAAATTGCTTTTCCCAAACTGTGTTCAAGTCTCTTTCTCTCCTTGCCAAGAAACTCCCTTTTTCAGTTTCTACTCCCATCCCAAAGTATTCTTTTACTTGAATCCATTAAATTAATTGATTCTGTCAAAACTACTCTCACCTGATTTCAAGGAAGAAGTTCGATGGCCTCTCACACAGAAACACTGGAGTTGCAGCTCCCTCTCCAGCTAAAGCTGGGAGGGGAGGTGCAGCTCCCCATGTGCGCTGTAAGCCTGTGAATCAGAGGGTCTTTCCCACAAGTAAAGCTGTGAACCTGAGCTGTCTATCAGATCTCCTATAAACCAATGCTCCACTCAAACTGCCTCCCCAAACCCCTCATCTGCTAAATCCGTAAGAGCAATAAAGATAATGATAATGAAGATGCCGATGATGATTGTAATCTTACCTCTAAAAAAACTCCAAATGAGCCCTTTTTTTTTAATATTGAGACTCAGGAACTGGGAGCGGGGGGAAAGAAAACAATTTTTTAAAGGCAAAGAAAACATATGGTGCAATAATTAACTTGGGGACATTAAAAAAATATATATTTGCACAGCCCCTGTGTGCTGAAACCCTGTGTGCTAAACAGGTCTTTGTTTGGGCATTAAATGTCACTGAAACTCCCAAACCTTTGGCACAGTATTTACATGTAACAAAAAGACTAAGTAAGCTAAAAGCCACTAGCACGTCTTCTGGCAATGGACTATCTCTATTTTCTACACTGTTTTCCCTAACTTGAAACACCCTGCATTCAGCCTCCCCACTGCTGTCTAGACACAGCTCTGCTTTTGCCATCCACCCTGGGGTGAGTCTGTAGCCTGAAGCCACAGCAGCACATTCTCAGCTCTCTCATACACACCATGCACTGAAGGGCTCATTGGAGGCTGCAGTTTCTTTAACCCTTCTAAAGAATCCAGGCTCGATGCTGATGTACCAGCTATCCCCAGCTAATGAAGATGTTACCAGATGACAAACTGTCCACACCTGGTGAGCTAACACAATGCTTGCTCTCCAAAAACCACTGGCCTATGGAACTGCACAATGCCTATTGTGCAAGGAGGAGAACTGGAAGTTCACCAGCCCCAGTGCCCTGCCAGCTCAGCCAGGTCAGGTGGAACATTGGGGTTGCTGACCACCAGGGACCACCAGGACACAAGAACACATGCGTAAAGGGGCAGGAAAATATGTTAATGATTTTGGGGAAATGACTACCATATGTATGTTTATTCTGGGACAACCAATGCATATATACATAAAATACAGTATATAAGCAGAAACCTCCCTGTACTCAGTATGCATGGATTTGGAAGGAGATACTCCCCCGTGCATCCAACTACATAAAGAATGCCTGTTTCTTAATGTTACATTACTGCTAAGGAGTTTTTTATTTTAGTAAATTTTTGGTAACAAAGGTAAAATCCAGAGGATCAGCCTGGGAGGCAGAGAGTGAAGCGCCTTAACTTTGAAAATTCACTTATAACCCTTGTCATCTCCATTAACAATTCTAGCCCTTTCAGATGGTGCTATCCTCCCAACATATTTAAACTTCTCGTTGGAATTTCTTGGTGACAAAATGATGAAGAAGTGATGAGTACGAAGAACAAGAAGAGACATTTGAAATTCCAGAAGTGTGTCCTATGAATAGATATGACTGTCACAGCACACACCAGCAAGAGGATGACATATACCATTACAGTCAAATTCAGAGAAGAATTTCTAAATACAACTCTGAAGTATGAAACAACCTGTTATTTTCACTGTTGTTTTTGACCAAGAGGCTCTGTGTTCCTTATACTCTTACAAATCTAAATATCTAAAAAATTGAAAATAATGGATGTCAAGCAAACTTAATGACTCTGGAAAATTATTCATTCTTCTGGTGGGCAGGAGAGAAATTTTCATAAAAGGAAAGATCACTTGGGATCCCCATAGATCTCAGCACTGAAATTATGTAAATTTCCCTGAAGGAATCCAGCCCTCCTCTCCTTTTAGCCTGTCATTTATTTAATAGGTAGCACAGATAGAAAGGGGCAACAGGAAAAGGGAGATGGGAAAACTCATCTGTTACCACTATATAGCTTGAATACTCATCCCAGCAGCCCTATCACTGTTTTGCATCACAAAGTGCACAAACATGGAGAAAGTACTTTCTTGTTCACAAATGCTGCTAATACTATGTAGCACTTACTAAGAAACAGCATGTTTTCTCTTTTCTCGCATGTAAATCCATTCACTTTCTTTTCATCTTTGTTAATGCTTCATCACTCATGCTGCCTTTAGATAAATGCTTGTCAGAAAAGTAAAATTAGATCAGCCAGCAACAGTCAGATAGAACACACATAGCTCACTGGTTTAAAGCTTGCTGCTTTTGTCTTTAGCCAAAAAAGACCTGGTTTTGCAATGGCTATTTTTTCTCCCTATGTCTCTCTGAGTTAACCCAATAAATTATTTCTCAATTCTGTCACAATTTACCAGATTTAAAAAGTGAACTGTTTAGCGCTTTCTTCTTTTACAACCTTAATTACACTTGTTTTTCTTACAGCTTTTGGGCAGCATCCTTTCTAAGCTGCTCTGCAAACTACCAATTTCTTTTTGCCCAAGCCCCCTCTTCGTTATTTCCCTCCTGGGAAACCTAAGTGAGATTTAGCAGGAAGCTTCTCACCATACATACTTAAGAAAGAATGAATTTAAAATAATGACTTCATGCATTATGCAAAGTCTTATTGAGTTACTACCCTACCACATCATCTTCCCTCATCACACCATCTCTTTTACTATTCCCTTGGATTTGGTTGGGATAGCCTTAATTTTCTTCATAGTAGCACATACGGTGCTCTTTTGGATTTGTAACCAAACCAGCAAAGACAGCACCGCCCTTTAGTAGACAGGTATTTAGATAGGTATTGCTATCACAGTGTCAAGAAAGGCCTTTTCTGACACCGCCTCACCTCAAGCAGGCTGAGTCCACAAGAATCTGGGAGGAGACACAGCTGGGACAGCTGTTAACTTGTGTTGTGCTAACCCACAATGCTTGGATCAAAGTATTTTAGTAAACTGCAACCAAACTAAAGAGATACTCTAGTGGCATTAAACTACTTAAACGGGCTGTATCAGATTCCTAAGAACTGAAACATCCAGGGTCAAGGAGGCACATTTAATAGGATAATACTTGCAAGCTTTTGCAATCTGTTGCACTGATGCCAGGAGGGAAAGGATGAGCACTACTTCTTACTTTCCTTCTGATTTCCTGTGACTCTAAACGAAAATGCTCTCTCTGCTCCCACCTGCCACTTTTTTTCTGGAAGGTCATCTCTGTAATAGTACCTCCTGCTGAAGACCTGGATTCAGGCCTTTTTCATAGCCCCTAGGACAATTGTAACACCTCATGAGGCTTCCTCAGACCATCAGCTCTATACTACAATCCCAAGTTACTCTTGGGCAAGAGGCTCTCATACCAGCTTTCATTTTCCCTCCTTTGTCTGCACTACAATTCCAGCATGCAGGTCCATAGAAGGGTTTGTCTCTAACCAATTTACCTGTCCTTGATTTTAAAGTAGCAGGGGAAACCTAAGCCAGGATGCAGATGCCTGTATTAACACAGTTCTATATAGAAACATATTCACAGAATCATAGAATGGTTGGGATAGGATATTAATGATCATATAGTTCCAAGCCCCTTGGCTTGGGCAGGGACAAATTTCACTACACCAGATTGCTCAGAGCTCCATCCAGCCTGGCCTTAAACACTTCCAGGGATGGGGCACCCACAACTTCTCTGGGAAACCTGTTTCACTGCCTCACCACCCTGACAGTAAAGAATTCTTTCCTACCATGTAGTCTCAGCTTACTGTCTTTCATTTTTAGTCTATGTTCTACATGCTGCCAGTGCAATCACACCTTGAATGAGTGCTCAACACCTTGAGGAGAGACAGCAGCCAGGATGTGCCCTGCTGGACTTTGCTGGAGTACCTGTCCTGAAAACACAGAAAACACAGACAGACAGACGAGCCCTCCTTGCAGAAGCAGACTTTGTATGAGATGCAGGCAAGCAATAAAACATGCGATGTCATAGTGTCTCAGGAAGGAAAGGAATTTTGAGTTCTGTCTGACCCAAACGATTTCTCACATAAAGTAAAACAGCACCTCATTGGGGAATGGGATGGCTGTTTGAATTATGAAACATCTTTGCTGTTCTGCCACGTATCAGCAAAGCAAATTAATGTAATGACTATTTCAAATGCACAGTCCATTCCATTCTCTCTTTTGTAGACTGCTTGGTCAAACTTGTTTGGATGTGTCTTTAGCAGGAAAGCTGTGGGTGCCACACACTATAGCTACACCAGTGGCTTCTCTGGTGCATAGAGAGAGTCCTGATAATGAAGGTATCCTACCATACACACAGGTCACGCAGTTACCCTGCAAACAGCCAAAGCTGTGAAATTCAACTTGCATCCCACAGCAACTCTGCCAGCTGCGTCCTAACAATATTACAAGAAGGAGGTCTGTGGATTAATCTGTGAAAGCCAAAAAAAAAGTAGACTACAGAAACTTGTCTATCCAAGCAGCTCACAGTCATTGTTACAGGCCTGTGTTTATGTACAGTTCTGGTAACAAGCCTATAGTCCTCTCCAGAAAACCTGGAGAGGGGTTTGCTCCATTCCTCCAGCAGTCCTTCTGGTTGGTTCTACAGCAGAGCCAGCCCAGAAAGGGACACCCAAAGTCTGTGTATGCTGCTGAGTTACAGAAGAGCCCAACTGGGCAGGAAAGCAGTGGAGTATGTCACAAGTGTGCCTGTCAGTCTGCCTCATGGGATAGATGCTGGATCAACTCCAATGTCCCTTGGATTCCAGTCATGGGCATATTTGGTCTGTGCAAAGAGAGGATGTCTTGACCTGTGGTTGCTCCCAGGTCAGACTGTACTCCTACTGTGCCACAAGACCAAACTTCAGCACGCAAGAGATCTGCTGCCGAGCTGACACTGCAGTGTTGACTACCTTTGCAGTTTTGCCTATGGAATGAAAGCAGTAACTGGGTAGTTTGTATAATCACTGAACACTGAAATCTCCAAGGACAGATAATTTTCCTCAATGGAAAAAGAGATTTATGATTTGTTATGATAATCTCAACACCAAATAATGAAACAGTACTTTTTGTGAAATTAATTTTTCACTTTTAGTCAGGTTTTGGCAGTCTTTGGCTGCTTTCCTTGTTCCTCACAAAAATTATGAATACTCTGTGCAGAAGTTGATAAATATATTTTCTGCAAAACCTGAGCTCTGTTTTTCTTTAACAAATAGACAATTCCTTCAGTATGACCTGCATATGCTACAATTCTGCATCAAGGCGTTTTATGAGGTAACCCTTAGAACTTTAGCAAGTTCTCATTTGGCTATCATAGGCGTAAGTAAAACTCAGGACTAATTTTAGCATTTATTGGAACATGCTACTAGAAAGGAAAGGTCAAATGTGCTCACAGGAAGGCAGCACCAATTTGCCTTTTTGGCTTGAACATGTTTCTCCTTGCAACAAGTGACACTTTCCTCCGCCTACCCCTGTCAAGCGGAATGAATCACAGCAACAGCATCTGTTTAAGAAGAGGATTTTGTATACCCTTGTAATGCAAAATTTTCCCTTTTCCCCAAAATATATTCAAAACAGAGGTTCACTGTCCAGGGAGGAGAGAAGAACACACTGACCGAACACGTACTGTCTGTGCTGGTGATACCACAGACAGCATTCTCTGTCAACATGAGATACCTACCTTTTAACAAAAAAGAGCCAAAATGTTTTTTCAGCAGTACTTACTGCCCCTGCCCCAGCAGGAAAACTAGTTGTTCTGTTCCAGGTCTATGGAGGCAGATGATAATGCCCACTCATCCTGTTAAAATATTATCCTTTCTGCCATTTCTATTTGTTTAAAAGAATCCATCTTGCTATTCTAAGAGAGGCCTGGAGTTAGGAAAAATGGCTTTCAGTGATTCATTTACACTTGCTGGTGCCCTCATGAGCACCACTTTAAAGGCAGGCCCTATGGATGTGGAATATTGCAAATTAGTTGCCTGTCTTCTGAAGGATGGCTCAAGATGACCTTTTCCCTTTTAACAACAGCAAAAGACAGGGATGTTACCTATACAGATACATATTAATATATACACACAAATATATACATACATATGTATATATATATGTATATACATCCACACACAAACACCTGTATCTGCTCACCTATAGCTGCTAAGGCCTTTTTTTTTTTCTGTTATAAAAGCATTAAAAACATTCAAATTCATAATCAAGAGCTTAATCATTTAGATCCCATGTCTTGTTTCCATTTTAAATGCTAAGCAGTAGCTGAGAGGAAACTGATGAAATAGGAAAAAGAATTCAAAAGGCACATCACTCTCATGAAGGTGAAGAACAAAAACAGATGAACACTGTGGCAAGCCTTTGAATATCTGACTGTAATGCAAGGCAAGCCACAGAAGGTAAAGAGAAAGGATACTATTTCCATAATTCCTATTAATCAAGTATCCCATCTTCCCAGCAGTGTTGAGTGACATGGTAAGGGGACAGTACTTTGCCAGGAAAATTAAAGATACTCCTCTGGCAAAGGGGTGGCAAGCAGATAGGTTCAGCCACTCTGAGAAAGCTGACACAGTCACAGCATCTGTGTTTATTTAAGGGAAAAGTACATCCAATCAAGGCTTTCTGTACAGTACACCTTTTCTGAGGATGAGAACTTCTCTTTGAAAGGAGTGCAATTATACCGTGAAAAATCAGATAAGGATTTTCTGAATAAGGAAGCAGCAGCTATGAGCTAAAACATCACATTATGTATTCGCTGGCTAGTCACCGAGAAGCTTCATGAAAAGCCTACTGTCTGTGGAAGAGCTGTCCAGGGAAACAGCCTTTTGGCAGAAGACATGTCAGGTGAGAGAAAAGCAGCACAGGCAACAGTAATAAAACCCACAAAACTAAACCAAAAGAGTTTAGAATAGCCATGTAATTGTTAAGAACAAAGACCTAGTCCACTAAAAGGAAAGACAGCCTGGCAATTGCCAGATGAGAAGTGAGAAATTAATCTGAAGTACGCTTCATGACAAGATGCATCTGAGACATACTTTCTTTCAGGTGTTTCACTCAAAGACAGGAAATATTTCTCTGCAAGGAATGAAAATATTTTAACTATATAAGCTTACAAATCTAAAAAAGAACTAGAGGGAAGAAAGTAAGACAAAAAAATAGAGGACTTAGAAGAATTTCTGAAATTTTGGGCTGCTTTCAAAAATAACTCAAAGAACATTCTGTAGGTCAGAGTACCAAATGTTTCAAAATGTCCTATTCCTCCTTTGGCAGGAGAACTAAATATATCATCACAGAGGGAACAATGAGGAAAACTTTCAACATCTTTACTTTGAATGTCACATGAACCATGCGTTAAGAAGATAAACAAAAGTAGGCAAAAGCAGGTGAAATGGTAAGTTTCAGATTTGTACTAGCTAAGATGTCTAACTTAGGAATACTAAAGAATACCTCACATGGGGAAAAAAAAAGGCTGCATGTTTTACTCTCTCAATTTCTTTAGCGAAAATGATGAAGAGGCAGTTTACTACTTAAACCCCACCTGCAATTTTCAGAAGCCTCAAACTAAGAAAATTTATTTGGAAGAATAAATACTCTTTCTGAGAGGCATGGGGAGAGCAACTCTGTTTTCAAAAGCATTTTTAAAATACTATATGTTAGTTGATGTCTACTAAATGTAACACAAAGAATATACATGAAGTTGTTGTTCTCCCCCCGCCCCCACCTTAAGAAATACATTAAAATTCCTTGTATTGTATCAGATTTTCTACTTTAAAAGTAATTTCTTTTTCTTCTTTTCTCTCTCAAATGCTCCCAAAGGATGTTTGTTACTATTGATCAAACAGTACATGTGATGTGCTTCAAAGTTTATCCTATGGACTATGTATTAACATTCAACTGAAAGGGAAAGAACACTTGGTTTACATCAAGTCCAAATTTCTGAAGTAATGCAGGACCTCTCAGACTAGTCCTGAAATGTGTTGTCCTTGATACAATATTATTGCATTTTCATATACATTATCAACTAAATACTTTTTTGGAGGAAAAAAAAGGCTTTGCAGGAATTTTCAAATATCCCAATGATATTTTTATTTTTCATTTAAACAGACTTGTACATCACACAGAGCTTAAGAGCATGATTATAAAAAACAATCACTTATCCCCCTTTATGTTTTTTAAATCACAGAAGAGTTTAAGAGCTGAGCAACTTACGCAGAGGTGATAGCACTTAGATTTCTCTGAGGTCTTGACAATACTATGTGTCTCATAAATCTAATTCTCAAAGTAGAGAATCACAAGTGTCACCAGGCACAGAGGCCCTATTAAAGTATCCCCATTTATCTTTCCAGAGTGCCTTTCTTAATCACTTTATTTGATAGACTGTCATGTATGGCTTTGAGCTGCCCAATCTCCTCAGCCCATTCTGTGCTTCTCACAACACAGAGCAATCACAGAGCCCACTTTTCCCCAAAGTCAGACCATCAGGGAAAGTCTATCAGATTGTGTAAGTATCAACATCTATATGTAAACAGAAGTCATCAGATCTTCGGTAAAGGCAGTTTTTTCCTTCAGAATAATAATGAACAGCTTTTGTGAGAAATGTAAAGAGCCAGTATGTTCAGCACAATACCCCTGTGTAAGCCCTTCAGAGATGAAACTACAACATTAATGTCTGCTACAACAGTATTTTTACATAATCAATTGGCTCCATGAATAGGAAATAACATGGTTTATTGCAAACAATAGACTTCAAAAAATATGTATTTAGAAGTCCAGTTTGTTATGATTTTATTTAAACAAAACATGAGTTTAACGTTTTCATGCAACATTTGCACTTAAGTCTTAAATAATCATGAGAAACAGAAGTAGTTAAAGAACGCACTAATTATAGACTTTGGTGAATATACAAAAAAACCTCAGCATTATAGGTTATACAAAGTAAAGAACATCTTAAATACTTCCCCAAAATACTGCAGCAGCCGAGACACAGTGATATGCCTTGCAAGGGCATAGGAATGTAATTTAGAAATCACATGGGAACTACCCCGTCCTTTAATTTCACAAACAAGACAAAAGCAACATTCAACTCCACACACTGATTTTCCAGGTTATGTCTATGCAGTACCTTGAGCTTTATCCAAATAGTAAAAGTTAGACATGTTTATTTAGTAAACAATTATGCGGTAAATCTCTATTACATTTCTTCCTTGGTATTACCTGGAGTAGCCATGTTATTTAAAAGTGGGCAGGTTTGGTACTTTTATACTGATGTCACCAATATTAATATTTCTTGGGATCTCTGGCAGATTCATATTCTTTACAGCTGAAACAGCCCGGGCTGGAGCTCCTGCTAAACCAGCCTGTATACAAAGTGAGGAAAAATTCAAGTCAGGCAAAGTTGGTCACAAGAAGATTCACTAGCAATATACACAGACAACTAGTTTTTCAAGTATTTCCATGGTTACACAATTAGAAAAACCACATGGTAGTTGTGTTTGGAATGAAATGGGTTACTTGGAAATATTAAACCAGAAAGAGAAAACAGTTCACATATTCCTTTTTATATGGTCAAACATGTAATGTCAACTGGATGGAAAAGTATGAAAGGAAGGAATAGGAGGCTTATTGAAGCACGTGTAATATAGAAGCACGTGTTATAGAACAGCCAGTCTTGAGGTGTTGGATATCCAATGTGCCGGCTTTGTCTCTTACCTATTCTAAAAGTTCACATGGTTCACAGCTGACTAACATTGGTTACAGGTTCAGAATAGGTAACCTCAAAGTAACAAGGTGCAGAATGTCAGTCAAATCAATGAATAGATACATACACACAAACACACACACGTGTGCATATATATATATACACACACATACAAATATATGTATGTATATATAGGTATTTCAAAGTGGCTTAGACTAAGATGAAAAATATAAACACCCTGTATTTGTGGGTGATGAAGAGCATGCAGACAGATCATTTCTCCAGACAAACTAGAATAATCTGTTGTCCCACAGTATCTAATTATTCACTAACATATCTGCAGCCCCCAGGCACGCATGAACATTACATAACAACATGGTTATGCCAAATTAAAATATTAAATAGCACCTATTTTTTATTGAAGTCCTCTACTGCATGCAGTCTCTTTGCACACAAATCCAGAGCCTTTCTGTATAAACATGCAAGTTTTACAATACAGAATTACAGACTTCCATTTAGTTCTGCTTTTAGATAAAGCAGCTGCCAAGTTTACACACTAAGGTATATTATGAAATGCTAATAATTTATAGCTCAGAGGCTTGAAGACATACCGAAAATGATCTCTCCCTATTGCTTCTGGAAACACCTATTCAAAACCTTATTATTTTAAGGACTATTTTAAAAAGGGTAGTAAGCATTACCGGTATTTGATGATGTGAAGAAAACATAGTATTCATTTTAAGTATGGAAATGTTTCTCCTAGAAGTTAAGATTCTCTATATTAATTTAGAATTTGCAGTGTGATTTTACTTCAGGATTGCCACAAAAGCGTAAAAATAATTTTTGCCCTTGTTGCAAGGAAAAAAATAAAAAGGCATGGAAGATTTTTACAACAAGAGCTCTTGTTAGCAGAAGACACAACATTCCAAATTCTCTGAATATGTAAAAAGAATTAACTTTTATTTTGATGCTTTAAAAGTAAGATTAAAAATATTCAAAACCAATAGAACCCACAACATGATTTTCAGAAATACTAATTTTAGAGTGTGGCATCTTGCAGGTCCAGTAAAAAGGAGAAATCCACATGGAACAAAGTAAGATGCTAGGAAATGTTTAAAAAAAGACTAAACCTGTAGAAATGAAAGGTCTTTAGTCAAAGACTGCAGAAACAAGTGCATTTGCAGATAAAGTATTTCTGAACAAGAAATATAGCAAAATGAAAGAAGAAAAACTTTGAGAAGTTTGTGTCATATCTGATTATTAAAAAGCATTGGTAGGTGACTACTGTTCGACATATAACCTTTTTAGGTTCTCAGTTTTCACTGAAATTCATTGCAGTTCCACGGTAAAATTACTGAGCAGTACACCTGACATCGTCGGTGTCCACCGTCAACTGCACAAAAGGAGACAGAGCCCCTACACACTCCTGAGATAACAACTCTACTT
This sequence comes from Origma solitaria, assembly GCA_013397895.1. Taxonomy (NCBI): domain Eukaryota; kingdom Metazoa; phylum Chordata; class Aves; order Passeriformes; family Acanthizidae; genus Origma; species Origma solitaria. The sequence continues at coordinate 116,835 of VZRL01001637.1, read as the reverse complement.
CTTGAGGGCTATGAAAAAAATGTTTTCTCCTTTTTACTGCAGTAAAAGAAATAAAGTCAAGTTAATGCAAGACTTTCCCTTAAAATCCTGCCTCTACTGTTCTTCCTTCTCCCTTCAAAAACATAATGCAAGTCAAAATAAAACCAATTAAAGTTTCTGATTTTGAACTAACCCTTTTATATCATGTGGAATGCCTAAAGCATCACAAATCCCTAGATTTTAGTCATTCGATGATTCCCAGAAGAAGAAACAGAGACCAGAAAGCCATGAGTCATCTATTAACAGTATCTTTCCTGTCAAACCCTCCTATATGAGACATGCCAAAGTTGGGAAAAGCATATGGAGTAGAGAAGAAAGCTCAGAAAACCAAATCTCACATGTAACCAAATCTGCACTCACTTTGTCCCTGATACAATCCAAATTATCAGTTCTCAGAAGCACAGACTAAGAAAGACTAAAAAGGTGCAAAAAAGTCTTTTCAAACCCTCTTTTTCTTTGGTTTCCCTTAACATCACCAAGTCACCACCAAGAGCTCAGAGGCTCTTTCAACAGCAATATTTTCATAAAGCGGAAAACCTGGATCTAGCACTTATAGTATTAAGAAATGCACGTATCCAAAGTCTGCATTCCCGAATCTGCAATAAGTTAAAGGAGCAGCATTAGAAATTGCATTTCTTCCTATGTATTAAAAAACAGTGCAGAAGGCATGAAGCTGCCCAATACCATCCTGTTATATTTGAGAACTTGGAAATACTAATTTTAAATACTGATTTTAAATTGAGAGGTAACTACCAGTGAAGATTTATTGGATAAAGCAGTAAGTGCTTTTAATCCTTTAAATTCTACTTGCAGTAATGGAAGAAAAATTCATTAAGCAAAATCAAAAGTGGGGCAATGTAAACTGTTTTCCATAGAGAAGATGAAAATACTAATTAAAAGCAATGAATTATACAATTTACAACTGAAACAATGGGAAATCAGAAAAATATAGTCAGTGATGGACATGGTTGCACATGGCTGGTAATTCAAAGGAGAGATGCCTTCTGGGTGACTAGGATGGAGATTCTTTACCCTAATTTAATGAAAGTTATTTATTCTTAATGGACAAATAACATTTTTAGTATAACTAGTCATTATTTTTACCTACCTGCAACTATCCTCTTTATACAGACTTACAGTCCCTGCCTCCCGCCCCAATGGCATAGGATACAATGGAGACACAATTGAAAATTATTAAAAATACCACAATTGACAAGACCACTGCCCTTCCACCCCCCTACACAGTTACAACCTCCAACAGTCATGTTTCATGAAGACCATTCTGCATCAGAATCAGTAAAGACCCCTGACAAAACTGCTGTGATTGTCAGATTACCTCTTTTTTTGACAGCGAGATCATCTTTCACTATCAGATGCTGGAGTAGAGATTTTCAAACTATTACATTCTCTGCTCCTGTAATTCTCTGAATTGAGTTTGTAGAACAGTGGATACAAAATATGCATAGCAGAATGCTATTTAGCACCATTAATGTCAACCCTATCAAGCACAATACAGTTACACAGCATTTCTAAGGCAGAGCAAACAGTTCACAAAAAATGTCTAATGGACAAAATGACTGAAAAGCAGTTGAACTCCCAAGCTGGATAACTAATACAATTCAAATGCTATTACATCTGAACTCCTTAGCACTCCTTTTCAGCATGTCAGACAGTGAACTAGTACACAGTCCTTCCATTTCTTTTACTGGAAGTGAACTGTATTACACAAGTAAGTACTTTCAGCCCTGTGTGCTTTTGAGGAGTTTTCTAGAGGCACCTGATTAATAACAGCCTTCACTGTAACACTGAACTCAACAAGTTTTACCCGTCCTTTTTGTCACATAATTCAGCAGGTAAGTTGGTGACTTGCAAAGAAAAAATTGTTTCACTTGAAAAAACAAAACATGTAGCAAGCTTTAAACATGCAGTGAATGATGAAGAGTCTATCACAGCAAGCAAATGACTGAAGCAAGTGAAACTGAAGCTTCTTACGACATAATTAATGCAATTTCAGAAAGACAATACGAACTGCATACAGCTGGTATAACAATAAGCCAATACACCACAGTTTTGCTGCAGCTGCTTTGTACTCTCAATTTCATTTGCTGTTGAAGGATGTGCTTTAATGTTGAAATGCTGCATATTAAAATTTTAGGTTCCATTATTGCAAAAAAAGCTTGTAAACATGTTCATATACTTCTAGAGTAAAAGAGTAATGTCATACCATATTATGCAAAAAAAGCCACTATTTTACAGATTGATGTAGCCACATTTAATAAAAGGACTTTTACTCTACTAGTCCTAACCTATCAAGTGAGAACCATAAAGTGTTATTAATTTATTTTGGTCATTGTTAGTCACTATAGGAATTAATTTTCTTTGTTCTTATCATCACCCTTTCTCACAATGCCCAGCTGATAACTTCATATCAAAGTGACCCCAGCAACCTTGTTTTACTCTTTAAAAAGTAATTCTGATATTTTGGGAAAAGTATTGCACATTACAAACATCACTAATATGCATATACAAATAAAAATGTTCCAACTGTCATCCCAAATAACTCTACACAGAGCTAGCTACCACTAAAATAAATATATAAAAATACACAGCCTACTGGAAAACAAAATAATGAAGGCTAACAGTCTGCAAAATAAGCCGCCCTTTTCCAGATATTTCAGAGGTACTAGGACCTCTCTGCTGCTCATGTTTCATAGCAATGCTTCTTTTCAGAACAAGTATGACTTCAAAGCAGCAGGGTTATGAAATCATGAAAGGATGCAATACATAATATAAAGGAATGATTATGTCCCCTGCTTATGAGGTTAAATAAATGAACGTAATTAGAGAAAAACCAAAATGAAGTCTGCAAGTATATCAAAATGAGGCCAAACAGATAAGAAGACTTAAGACATACTCTTAGAATTTTAAAGCACTTGAATCACAAAAAGAGTAATGGATGGGAATGATTAATTCTTTGTTTGTTTTTCATTGCCAGACCCAAAAATAAAAACAGAATATGTGTGAGCATAACACAGAAAAAGAAAAGTAGCTTTGCACAAAAAGAAAAACAAAAACAACAAAAATAAAACAAACCAAAAACCTGAGATCAAGCTCCCTAGTGCTACCAATGAGATACAGACTGTATTTTACAAGTGTCGACATATTAGGCAGAGGAAGGTCATGACCTTTATCCTCTTCATGTGCTGTAGCATACTTCAAATTTAAGTTAAAATGTTGCATATTACCAAAAAGTATTTTTAGCTTTTACAACTTAGTGCTACTAAACCCAATTGTGGAGCTGTATTTGTTGAAGCTTAATGGTATTACAGTACACTGTCCTAGAAAGATCACAGAAAAAGTAAAGAGCAAAGCTATTCATAAGTTAAATAAACTTCAACTGCTTAAGATTCCACCTGTTTAAAATACCTGCAGTTTGAATATGCAGATACTTAAAACAAGTGGAAATTAATTTTGAAGTACTGCCATTAACACTGACTGACATTCAAACTGTTGATCTAAACTAAATGTTTCAAACAACAAATGGCGGGTGACAATGACCATAAACTGAACTTCAAACATACAATTTCCTTCTCGTTTTTCTGTTCCTTGTTAACATTCATGTTCAGTGACTGCAGTAACCAGGGTATCTTAAAGCGAAATCTGGACATTCAGATTATAATGACAGAAAATGTACATCTGAAGTTGAGTACATGCTGACAGCCCTTCTCATTTTATGTTCGAGATACTTAGGGTTGGATGATCAACTTTGGTATGTCTACATCATATGCATTGATAATTTTACTCTCCATGTATAAACTATTTGAGTTTGCTGGTTTTGGTGGTGGGATTTTTAATGTTTCATTCACCTGAAGCTTATTCTGAAACTTCTCTTTGCAAGCAAATAAAAGTTCTTTGGTTTTATTTAGAAATACTAAATGGTGAAGCAAAAGAGCTCATATTACTTATTTTAGATCATCAGGGACAAAATTTTCCCAACAAAGAAGTTGTTTCTACTATATTATCATGTCTTATTTTGTTATCTGTGTCTTTTTTATTGAGATTAATTTTGCAGGGTGTTTTGGCTAATATTCACAGAAGTTCATACTCCTTTGTTTCTTAACAATGATACAAAGAAAAGTTAAATTCTAAAATGCAGGAAGAGAAATAAAATAAAAAAAAATGATGTCAATGGAAAGCTAGTAAAATACACTATAGCCAATAAAAAGATGAGGGAACTACAAGAAACTAGCACAAAAAGTAGGCTACAAGGACTAGTATGGGTATTTTTACACATAATTTTTGAGTCTGGCCTACATAATTTATTGCCTTTGACATCATTTTGCTTTCCCTTTTTGTTAAAAGTACATTTTTTTCTAAAAGTCAGCAATACCTTTGTCTACCTGTCCTGTCTGGGAGACTGAAAGATAAAGGTCTGTAAGAGAGAAGAATGGAAAGAGCCAGAAAAGATCAGGAGGTTCAGAAAAAATGAGGCCCAACTTAAAAGTCTAAATCACACGCAGTTGAACACTCCAAATAGAGAAGAGGTATCCCAGATTTACCTACAATACTTCCAGAGGCTCTGAATAAAATCCCAATGACCCCTCTCCCAAAGAATTCCCTCCCTTCATCACAGTAATCCTTTGGTTTTAAGATTGACCAGAAACCCATTCACAGATAAACACTAAACTGAAAGGTAGGGAAATGCATTTAAGACAACATTTCTCAGGGTAGAAATAGTTTCCTTTGTAGCCCATCCAAGCAATATCAGCTGAATCACAAATCAAAGCTAGGGACTCCCTTACAGTGGTTTAATTAATCTGTTGAAAATATTAACAAATTCTTTGAGTTTATAAACTTTGCTCAAACATATGTGAATTTAATAAATACACTCCGTCTTCTCTAAATTCTAACTGAAAGCTTGTTTAGAAACCTTGTGCATAACTAAAGAAATACCTGATATCAAATAGCTAAATTTCGTGTATTACTGAAAGCCAGATGGGCACAATAAGAACTGAGGTATTTCTGAAAACATAACCCAGTTACAGCTTTATTAGTTTCATCATTTCAGCTACACAAGAAAAGGCAATTTAACCTTAAAGTAGCTGCTTTGTGAATGCCAGAACTATGATTCAGGAGGTCTAAAAGCCAAAGAGACTAAAGCAACACTGCTGTGGCACTCCTATAAACAACAGACTACATCAATAAGATTTTCTAAATTTTAAAAATAATGTAATTTTTTAAAATTAAAAACAACTAAGAAGATCCACTAGTTTTGATTTCTTAGTGACCAGCATTCAAAATTTATTAAGTTATTTCTGATTCTGATTTACATGGATTTGCTTGTGTCTTGAAAATATGTGTTCAGGAAAGACATACTACAAGATTTACAATCTTGATCAAAAAGATGAAAGGAAAAGAAATAGCAACCAGAAAATTTCTGTGGACATACATGAAACAAATGAGCAATGATCTGAGGATACAATAACCACATATTGTGATGTATCTCAGTATTATAATAACTGTTATATTTGAAAATAAATAGTCACTGAACTAAGAGGGAAAAAAAGTATTTGTGGTGAGCAGACCGTGAAACGTCTGCTCCATCCCAGTCACCAAGTGTTTTAATTTATCACTGCTACTTCTTTACTTTCTGTAATTCATTGCTAAATGTAAAGGAGCAAATTCCTATTTGCTTTGTATACACTTCAAGTCCTATGAGGTTTTTTTCAGATCTTCTACCATGTACTTTTATAGTAAAAGCTCTTATAAGAAAGAATGACTTTATGATGAATAATGGGAAAACAGCAACTACTGCAGCTGGCTGCACTGAATCAATGTGTTTCAGAAGACTAGTCAGAGATTGGTCTACAGTTCATTTGGTAACAGAATTTACATAATTAAATGCTTTCAGGTAAAACCAATATGCACACAATACATGGTAGAACATAGCTGCTCAGTAAGTTCAGCTTTTGGGAACACTAGGCTACTTTTCTATCAAATAAAGAAAAATACATGTGTACAGAAGTTATTCAAATACAGTAAAGATTCATGACGATAACTCCAAATATTCATCTCTGTGATCAATGTTTTTGAGTGTGAGAAAAATATTAAAATTAATATTTTGGACATCTTTAAGATAGAATCCTTTCAGATGCATATTGCTGAACTGTACTGTATCAAATCATACCTAGCTTTTCCTTGTTTTTCACATATTATTGTCCTGTTCTTGGATATAGTTTAGAAGTTGTGCAAAACAGACAATTAAATGTATTAAAAAACTTGAGGTGGCGCAACGTGAGACTGCAGAATCAGAAGAATAGTATATATTCTATTGCAAAAACAAAAGCTGAAGAATCCATTTCTCTCTCTCCTGCACTTCAGTTATAACTAGGAAGTTCTCTGGGTCCTCTACTAAAATGTCATAGTTCATATTTATGCCACCTGCAAGATTTCAGTCTACTCAGCTCATTTCAGCTTTAGAAAGTCTCCAATTCAAGCAAAGGCTTGTTCAGAAATTTTAATATTATGCTTTGATGTGTTCTTCTGAGGAATTACTCTCATCATTTAGAATCTAACAGACTCAACTAAGATATATTAGCAGCATTTTGGCTTACAAGGCACATATGGTGACGTTAAAGGGACACTAATACTCTGTGCCATAGATAAAGCAATTCTAAGATCCTTTCTTAATCTAAATGTCTTTCCTAAACACAAATTCAACAACTGTTGAATTGAAAAGGGATTCCCACAACTTACGTGTGATCCCTCACTTGGCCCATTATGGTCATATACAGAATATCATTTTTTCACTCATTGAAGATCAAAGGTTCAGATTATCAAAACTGCAGAATTCATATTTACTTTGAAGTGTCTAAAACTGGGCTTAGACTTCTGTCTAGTCCATTTCAGTGCCTTTTTTTTTCTGTGTTGCAGTATTACTGATGCTATTTATTTCAGGTGCTTAGAAGCATACTAGCAGACAGGAATATGTAGTCTTTGAAGACAGACTTTGTTTCTTTATCTAACTTTATTTAAGTGCTAAAGTCACTAGTCCAGCATAACAAGTAGGCTGAAAATAAAAGGTTTTCTGCAAGAGAAACTTAGAGAACTACAGAAGTATCTTAATAGCAATGATGCACAATGCTATTAGATACAAAAAGCATAATCTAATCAGCAGCGACTAAGCAGTTACTTATGATGAAAGGTACAACCCCTCAGATACATTGCAAATTTTTGGCACTATAAGCAGGCAGCTCACACTATTTAGTTTGCTATGAAGGACAAAGAGCATTATATAGCATGCATTTACTACAACCGTTTTTTTAGTTTAGAAATTACACAGTGCGTCATACTTACCTCAGATTTCTCCAGTTTATTTTGAGCATCAATCTGAGTGACAATTTCATTCATGTTGGTCTCCAAAACCATTCCACCCATGACCATTTCAGCCAATATATTATGGACCTAAAAGAGACCAAAGGAGAATTTAAAAATGCAAAAATATCTTCCATATAATCTGGAAAGATTCCTCAATTCTAGATGCTAGATTCCTCAATACAGGGAACTTATTTATTAATACATTCTGTAAATCACTTAATGTATTAATGTATGCTGTAAACCACTTAATTTATGTTAGCAATTAATCTAAGACCATTTGGGAACAAAGCTCATCACTTCATGTTCCTTTCACCAGTAGTTTCTTTGCTCACAGCTCTGTTACAAACTCATCTGCTATACTACTTATCAATGGAAAGAAACTTTCACATTCCACTTTCTTTCAGTTCCTATTTTCTATCTAATGACTACAGTTCTAATTAGCACCAATAGCAGTAACACCTCTAGGAAGCAGGCTCTACAGGACTAAACAAATTGCTCACAAATAGATGTGTAAATACTACTTCAGGCTACACCTGGGAAGGAAGGGACTGGGATGCTCACCAGCCATGGATCCCAAGATTAGGATTAGAATTAACATTCCGGAGCTACCTCATAAATATGGAGACTTCAGCATCTGCAGCTAAGACTGACAGATAGGACTCAAACTGCAGGACCACATAATCCAGCAGGGGATGTTAATGAAATGGTCATGTTTAAATATCCCTCTTCCCTGCAACCCTGATTCGAGGATGAAAGCCCTAGCTCATGAGTCACTGTTTCTGAGTCTGCATATACACTGTATTAAGACTTGTTTTGGTTTGTTTTTTTAAAGGCATCCTTCTGCACACTTTCTAGTAAAAATCCAGAGTTACTATGTAAAATATGATATTTTAATCCTATTTTAGTATTTAAATATAAAGACAAGGAGCATTTCTACTTTTCAGAAATAAATATGCACAATCTGATATCTCAAAAGCATAATTCTAACTCTTATTTTGGACATTCTCCCCATTTCCCTGTGGTTAAAGGGTAGAAGTAAATCTCTAAATCAAATAACCTGGACATAGCACATCAAAAACCAACACAGTTCTTGCCTTAGTGCCATACCTAAAAAACAAAGTTTAATTTGTTTCCCTGATAAATTTTACGTATATTTCTAAACAAATTTATAATTAATGTGTTTAAAGAGGCTGAAAACAACTCTTCAGAAGACCCCTTTTGGCTCTTCCAACACCTTTTTTTCTATATACTTCTTACTCCTCTGCCTCCAGCATCTAGAATATTTAACCTCTTCCTCCAAGCAAACTTGTCCATACCTTGGATCATGCTTCACGCCCTTCTCCGCATTTTTTCATACTTTCAGGATGCAATATTGAAGTCCAATACCAAATATTTAAAAATGTTCAAAGCACAGATGGCTTTAAAGAAGCCCAGTCATTTTCTTTGTCTTGCCCCAATAATTTATTTGGTAATCTGTATATGAAAGGAAATCACAGCTTTGACTAATAATATTATGTAACTATTTTAAGCTATTGACTCCCTTCTCTTAAACATAAATTTGCCCATATAGAAGCAGCAGCAAGACAAAAATAAATAGTAACTGTTTTTTCTTTTTTTTATTGCAAACACGTATTAAATTAACATACAGCCATTATTGTCTCCACTTTTTTTATTTAAAAAATCAGTTATTTTCTTAAAGAAACAAAAAGTCATAATTAAAAAAGCATTAAGTGGCAATGAAGTGCAAAATGAACTTCAATAATGTATTCCAAATAGTATTTAAGTGAATGACTGAAGGCACAAGAAATAGCCATCTTCTGTTTCAAAAGGGATCTAACCGTTGAAATCGCCAACTCTTCAGAATCTGAAATTGCTGTTTTATAATAACAATTTTAAGAAGTTTTTTTACAAAAATCAAGAGTGCTTCCTATTTATCTTCTATGTACTCTCTAAAAGCATGAATGCATACTCTAACAAAGAAGGAATGTATCAAGAAAAAGCTCTCCCAGGAAAATCTGGCAAACACATTTTCTTGTCTTCAAGCAATTTGATTCTGGATGGTTCACTGTTTTGGTTAGATAATAAACTCTTGCAAGAGATCATGATACTCCCAGAGATATTTAAAAAGGTGCCAAAAACTTGTGAAAAAAACCAAGTATTCCCTTACCTCCCTAACTGAATGTATTCTATTATTTTAGTTGTGTAATAGCTTTCAGTGATGCCTTTTCCATCAGAAGGCATTACACTCTTGGACTCAGTGTGGGAATCAGTACAGGACTGAAATAAACCTGCTCCTCCTCCTAAGACATGTGAAAATATCTTGCTCCAGCTATTGCAGGTTTGTTTGGCTGCTCATTATACAGGTGATCTTTAAGAGAACTGGATTCTCTCCTGTACAAACTACACTCCCTGACACCCAAATCCTCATCTGCTACAGCACATTAGAAACACTCACTCCACCTATACTCCATTCTCCAAATGAGTTTCTTGTACTGTATCACTATCCTTGAAAAAGTATCTCTCTTGGCTTCAGGTTACTATACGCCACCACTGAGTCCTGTACAATGATAAATGCCTGATAAACGTAAATGTTTCATTACAGAAATACCCATAAAATAATAGTAAAGAGGCAGCAGCTCCATGAGATTACATAGTTTAACTTTTCTACATGCCACATAATTTTTTTACAAGAAAAAATGTTGCTTTAGACAGCTCTGGCAAGAGAACTGTGAAAAAGCCACCTTCCACAGCTCCATCACAAACTGAAAACACAGAAAAATTCTTATTCAAATAAATCAGCCAATCCTCACTTTTCTCAATACCAGACCATTCAAAATACAAATATTTTAAAGATTTCACCCCAAACAGCGCCCACATATAAGTACCAATTATAATTAAGACTGTCTAGATCCAACAGGGGCAGTTGCTGTTTTTCACTTTTGCACACTTTGAATATACCAATGAGCCAGGCCACAACTATCTGACATGAGAAAGTTAATGCGTTAACTCTGAAGGCTCAGTGCATTGTGCTTCTTGACAAGGTGACCTTATCCGCAGTTTAAAGAGAATTTAACACTGTAGTTTCGTTCTCATAGATACATATTCCTGTTTTTTTCTCAGACCTACAATATTGATGAACTTCAACTGGAGGTAAAAAAGAAAGGAGACATCAGATTAGTCACAGCTGCACAACTAATGCTACTGTACAGAAGGTAGGAGCCTTGCATTACTACAGAAGTTCATGTCTCTATATTGTATTCTTTTGTTCATTTATGCTCAAGTTAAAAATCACTGCACTGATTAATGCCACATCCAAAGCTTTTTTAACTCAAGGTTTCACTGACTTTCGTTACAGAAATGAATAATTTTTACAAAAGTATCTAACTAGTATTTAGGGTTCACATTTTCCTCAGAGTTCAAAAATTCTAGTCTAAACATTTAAAGGGATTCTCAGGCAGATTTTTAGATTTTTAGTAAATCAAATGAAACAGTTAAATTCTAGTGTCCATTTGATACATAATATTCAAGAAGAAGTATCATCTCATATACAATATGAAGAACAACATTCTTCAATAAATTTAACATTTTTAAGCACCTAAGTTGCTTATATTTTATTAGAAATATTTTGTCTATAAAGTTATGTTAAGGAATGCTCCTTAATGAAACATACTACAAACCAACAGTTTAGGGTACATATCAGCTAAAGCATTCTTCAGCTAAATATCAAACTCCTTCCCACAAAACAATCACAGTACTCTTGTTATTTCAGCTCAGAAGCCAATATATAAACCACTCATAAACTCTTTTGTACTTTAATCTGTCATTTTGGAAATATCCAACATGTTCCAGTTAGACCAGAAAACATAATGACTTTTCATGAGTAAGGCATCAGTTCAAACATTCACTCAAGGTAATCTGCATTTCACTGTCTGGTCGAGATGCAAGTGTTTCTTCCAAAAGAACTTCTGATTTTGAAACAAACTGAGTCATTTTGAAATGGTTCTTTTAGATACCTAACATGAATTATTTTTAGTCTACTTTTTCCATCTTATTTTCCTTTGACATCTTTTGCTGTTGATGCAGAAAAATGTTCACAGATGGGCAAAGGTGACTGCACAGAAAGCAACAGTAGGCACAAAATGTAACTGAAGGAATAAATTCTCTATATTAAGTTCTCAGCATTTTCGATATTACATCAAGAAATGTTAAAGTCCTTCTAAACAAAAGGTGACTATAGTAACAGCATTTCTCAAAATAAGATTAATCAGTAAAACACATGTTTCTTATAGCTGGGAATATTCAAACAAGATTGTTTCTAAATGTTTGAAAAAAAGAAGAAGTCTGTTTGAGATTTAAAACAGAAAGATCCACACAGCATTTAAATTACATAATCATAGCATATGAAAGGCAACTGCCAACCCTAACTGGAAAACACTTAACAGCTTCAGTTCTGAGTTATATAAAACCGAACCACAAACAAAATAGAACACATTATTTCTTGAAGCTAATCCTACTGTAAGAATATTCAGATGTCTTGGATTTTACAATTTTATGTGCAATATTACTTCGCTAATCTCCCATATTATTTTATGGCTCCTCAGAAAGGCATGTTCCATTGCAGCTTTCAAGTCATAAAAGTAATATTTTAACAGAAACTCTCCAGATTTCACTGATAATTAAATCATAGAATCATTGAATCAGTATTGTTGGAGAAGATCTCCAAGATCATCAAGTCCAACCTCTGCCCAAACACCACCATGTCAACTAAACCACAGCACAAAGTACCACGTCCAGCTGTTTCTTGAACACTTCTGGGTATGGTGTCTGCACCACTTCCCTGCCTCAATGCCTGACAACCTTTTCAGTGAAGAAATTCTTCCCAATATCCAGCTTGAGGTCATTTTCTCTTGTCTGTCGATGGTTACTTGGGAGATGAGACCAACCCCCATCCTGCTACAACCTCCTTTAAGGGGGCTGCAGAGGGGCAATGTGGTTCCCCCTGAGCCTCCTCCTCTCCAGCCTAAACATCCCCACTTCCTCAGCCACCCCTCTTAAAACTTACTTTCTAGAGCCTTCACCAGCTTCATCACCCTCCTCTGGCAAGTAAGGCAGATTTAGTAACAAGTATCAGCTGAAACAGAACATTTTACTTGACAAAAATATTACAGGATGTCATCACAGTACCTTGTCTACATGGAAAATTAAATCCAGCTCACAGACATTTTCAAAACATTTGTCTAGTGTTTCCACAAATACCTGCAAAGAGGGGAAAAAAAAATAGGTCAATCTTTAACAAAAACTCTCTAGTTCCATTAGGTGTGAGGTTTGAGAAAAGCAAATACAGAAGTTAAACACTGGTCAGATCTCAAGGCATTAAAGGCATCTACAGAAATTATGTGGTTAACACTATGTCAACAGTATGTTATCTATGTAAAAGGCAAAATTGTATGCACAAGCCAGTTTAGGTTAAAACTCTGCTAAAAGTCACAGTTTTAAAAAACATGATGCACCTTGAAAAACTGGTAACATAAACTACACTATAATTTCCTCAGCTGTGATTTAAAGTATTCCTTCCCGCTTCATTAGATCTCAATTATTAAGGAAAAAAAAAACAGCTTTTCCCATTATCATTACTATTTTTAACAATTATTACCTTGCAGGCATCTCCTAGTTAACCAGACTGTTAACTTTGCTGTTAAGTGTCAGCATCACTGCTTCCAGCAGCAGCACGGCAGCTTTCACCTGATTTACACTCACTGAATTCAGGACAAAAAACGCATCTTAATGTCACACTTGTTGTCAAGCATATCATCACATAAATTTAGAAAAGTCTAGCAGTTTATACACAGGCAAATAACTCCTTTCTGAATCCAGAATATAAAAGCATAAAGCAGAAAAATCCAAGCAGTTGCCAAACTGCAGCCACTGATGTTCCCTGCCAGATATGACCTCTACATCACCTTGCACTGAGTTTTGCTGTAACAGATTCCTTAGTATTTATGATTGTACTTTGGTATGCCAAGTGCACCCAAGTCCCCAGTTAGGTCAGATAAATCAATGATGATTGTACTTGCAGTCCTGAAGCTCCTGAATGCCAATCACCATGTACTTGCAGTGAGTGCTGTCAAAGACTTCAGTCTTAGAGTTCTAAGCACAGCTCCCTTTGTGCAAGGGGTAACTCCAACAGATGTATACACATCAAGATCTCTAAATCAAACATAAGACTGAGCTTAGGGTCTTCAAAGTTTAGAAGAATTTCTGTAAGATTTTACTGATCTTTTATCAATGATTTGTAAATTGCAACTTGTTGGAAATTTTAATCCATTTTATAGGTTTCAAGGCCATTTTGCCACAATATACATTTAATATTATTTATTAAGATGTCACTCTATACAATTTTTTATTCACTTCTAAACTCAAACTTCCTAAAGAAGCAATATGGAAGATAAACACCTGCTTTTGAGTCTCTGTTCCACATGATTTATGAATCCCATCTAAGTATTTGAGAGGCACCAGATTTCAAAACGCCTAGGCCCAGAGAAAGAGGAATGAGAAACCATGCTCTGACATAGATCACAGAATTGTTTAGGTTGGAAACCTAAAGATCAAAGAGTTGAACAGTTAAGCTAGCACTGCCAAATCCAGCTTATAAACCAAGTCCCTGAGCACCACATCTAGGTATTTGTTGAACACTAAGAATGGTGGAGTCCCCCAATCTTCCTTTTCTCCAGGCTAAACATCCCCAGCTCCCTCAACCACTCCTTGTTAAGACTTGTGCTCCAGTCCCTTCACCAGCTCCACTGCCTTTCTCTGGACTTGCTCCAGCCCCTCAGTGGCTCTCAAGTAGGGAAGGGCCCGAAACTAGATGTAAGATTTGAAGCAGGGCCTCACCAGTGCCGGGTACAGGGGGACAGTCACTGGCCTCACTATTGCTTGATACAAGCCAAGAGGCTCTTGGCCTTTCTGGCCACCTGGGCACACCCTGGCTCATGTTCAGCTGCTGTCAGCCTGGTGTCAACACCCAGGTCCTTTTCCACTGGGCAGCTTCCCAGCCACTCTTCCCCAGCCTGTAGCACTGCAGGGGACTGTTGTGACCCAAGGGCAGGATCTGGCATTTGGCTTTGCTGAACCTCATACAATTGACCACGGCCCATCAATCCAGCCTTTCTGCATCCCTCTGCAAAACCTTCCTGCCCTCCAGGTGATCAACACCCCCACCCAGCTCAGGGTCATCTGCAAACCAGCTGAGGGAGCACTCAAAACCCTCATCATATCATTAATAAAGACATGAAAGAGGCCTGGCCCCAACACTGAGCTATGGGAACACCACTGCTGACCAGATGCCAGCTGGATGTAACTCCATTCACCTCCACTCCTTGTGGATAAAAATCCTGCTTCTACAGACATGTATTTATGTCTACAGGCTCAGTGAAACAGGTCTGCTTCATATCAGCCATTCCCAACTGTCTACCTTGCATATCAATGAAGATTGCTCTTACATTTTAATCCCTGGTACTCAGATCCTGCTCACAATGCAAAAGAGAAGAGAATCACACCCTGCTGTTGCTACATACTACTACTACCAATGTTCATTTTAAAGTGAAACTACAGATCTAAGTCATGTTCCATGCATTTAGAAGTACCAAAATACAAATTTTCCACTTAAACTAGGAACACAGAGCATATTCAGAGGCAGACTCCGGACAATAAGGTTCACTGACAAGTCAACTAAGAAAATGAATACGCTTCTGTTAAATTATACTGAAGCTAAGCAAAGCAGGGGGTTTTTCTTCAAGCAGTTGTTAATTCACGGTGGTAATAACAGTCTTCTATAAAGAAAGGATGCGAGCAAACAAAAAAACTTTTATGTTAAGCAGAAAAAACTATACATTTGACAACATGTGCAGCAAGACAAATGATGAAAGATGTTCTCTTACTTTCCTTGCACCATAGGAGAATGCAGTTACAAGGACAGTACTGTTTGATATTAGCTGCAAGAAGATTGGAAACAGGGTGTAAATGTTTTAGTTAAAAGAGCTAAGAGTCTGACATTGTTTTTGAAAGAAAATACTCCTCATATATGTCACCAAATTTGCACATGAATACACACACTCTGACTTTGACATCTCTCTAGTTCCTTGGAAAACAAAGGAACACATTAGAAACAAAGCCAACTCAAAAATCCTAAAAAAAGCCCCCCATACATGTATTTAGCAGCAGCATGTATGCTCATGCACCAACAACACAAAACTTTGTGACATTCTTCCAGTAAATAGAGCTTCTATAGCAACACTTGATTCATAGTTACAGTGGTCACTTTTAAACTTTTACCTATTACACAGCACCACCATAAACTACACGAATTCACAAATCTCTGTTTACAATGCATAACTAGTAATGCACAACAAATACTTTTCAATCTAAGGGAAATCAGCTGGCACTGACTGCTTCAGAGAGATATTTCACTGACTACAGATTTCTAATGGAAACTTTGGAAATTTCCTCCATATTCCATTCATGATGGTGAGTTCACACACAGTAATGCCAGAAATGGCAAGGTTTACATCTATTATAAATGGTCTTTTAAAATATTAGTCTGCAAGGAAAGCTAGATTTTTTACACTAATATTTCTTGGCCCATTTTAAGTTGCCTTCAATAATTGACAGGGTTAAGTAAAATTAGAGCCACTTTCATCAGAATTTTAGCTGAGTCAAATGAATTGCACGCTATAGCAAGCAGTGCTAAAATTTAAGTACTTCAGTAATCACTTCAGATGCTGCAGACTTGTAGATCAATAACCAGAAGAGAAAACACATAAGGTGTTTTGGGACACACACAACCTCCACACACATCAGTTCAGATGCACCTTGTGATGTTTATGTAACATGTATTTATGTTATTGGAAAATAATGTAAATAAATGAGTCAAATAGCAGCAAAATAAGAATGCATGCACAACGAATTACTAGCTCCCCCCTGTGCTTCGTTTTTGAAATTATAATCTTTTATAGTACAAAGAAAAACCCATGCACATCTCCATGCAAGTAAACAGAAAACAGAGGGGGAAAAAAATGGAAAGCCCCCACACCTTTCTTTTGTAATAAATACGCTTCATTTAAGCCAGACACACATCTGGAGCATAAGGTATATGAAACAAAATACCGAATTTTTATTGGATATATACAATCCAGGAGCCCCCTCTACTCAGCAATATGTCAAAACATCAAACATCATCATCATGAAGGATTTACTTTTAGAATAAGCAAATAACACAGAAAAGAAATAAATAATACATGAGTGTTAGGAAGATAACAAGGGTAGCAGAAAACTCGGAATATCTAATCAATTAAATCTATCTGAGCATAGATAATGTCAAACACTAATAAAAGCAGGTACAAAAGATGAGCTAAAAACAACGGAAGTAACTCATATTAAGAATATCCTCTCCTTCTTCCTTAGCTAAACAGCAACAGTAAACCTGAGGACAGAAGTCATTCAGTCTGCCCCTGGAGAGCTCTGATCCCAATCACATGCCTCTCAATTTTTTAATTAGCATAAAAGCATCTCTGGTCAGGATCCTTTATTGTTAAGAACTGAGAAAAACATGTTACGTGAACTGCACTGCATTTCCCACATGCACCTCACTGAGCAACATTATCTTGAAAGGCTCTACAGAAGTTTGCATGGAAGACCAATCTCACAGACTCCACTGCTTGCTGAGTCGTTATGGCTTTGAAGTACAGCAATGGGCCAAGACACTAAAAAATTCTTAGAGCTGACATGGGGTTTTAAGTTCATAAGATAGTTAAGGTACCACTTTAAATGCCTCTCGATTTTCCTTATGGCAGTTTACAGCTAGTTACATTTTCACACATATTTTCTTTCCATGCACTAAAACCTTACACTCCACAGGCTAACACAAAGACTCTAAAATAGCATAACAGAATTTACACTGAATCCAAAAGACTGCAAAACCTAAGCATAGCACAGATGCTGACCTATCTCCCAATCCAAGTAAGGAAATATAACAAAAAGAAATGTGTTTATATTTAGAAAAAAAAAGGAAGAAAATGGCCAAGAAATGACAATGTGAATTTGCCTTAGGTGTTCAAACACCAAAATGCAAGATGAAGACAGTATCAAACCGGAGGCAGAGTCTATGACTTGTAATGTGTACAGCACACTCATTAAGCCTGAGTCAAGACTTACCTGTGAAACAACTCTGACCTCATGGCATTCACAGAAGTATCTTAAGTACTACAACAAAAACTTTATGCTGAAAAGAACTGCAGACTGCCTTATGTAATCTAATCTCCTACACATTTACTCAGCTTACATGACAGAAACCTCTTAAATGCTATACCGAGTTCTAGGTTCATTTCACCAGTTTACTTTTCATCATAAACCGGTCCTTTACCTATCTACTTACTTAAACAATTCATTATATGTATGACTCATAGCAAAGTCCAGGTGTCTTACTTTTACCCATGTTATCTCTGAACTACAGTAAACAAAGACGTACAAAAATGGTTCAACACTTCTCAGGAAGAAACTAAGCTTATTTGCTTGACTCAACATATGTGTATATACTGCCAGTCTGCATTGCATGTGGGGTTGAGATGTAATAATAAACTTTCTGAGGGCCCTCTTGCAGTGTAAGATACATTTAATTCTGATTGCTACTGCTAAGAGGATTAAACAGATCCTCCTTCTGAGCCAGTCTGGAAATTAAAAACATTTAATTAATCTCTGTATACTTTATACTATCATCAAATGCTTGAATTACAATGATTAAGAGAAATTGGAACAGCTCCTACAGCTGTAGGTAGAGTGGTGAGACTGTATGATTTTAAACAAAATCATACAGATCATAAAAATAAAATATTTCTACAAATGGAAATAACATTTTTATTATTTCAGCTTCCTTTAAGCCATTATACTGACATATAATTAAACACTGGGAAACATTTATGGAAAAAACGTGAAATACAAAGACTAGGAGATTAAAATCTAACAAAATATTTTGGTACAAGAAGCAACACAATTTAGAGAAAAGTTTAAATTCTGCCTAATTCAAAAAGTTTGAGGGCTATATAATGATAGGTAGCAGTAAGCTCAAGCAATTTGCTTCAATACCTCAACGTACAATTTAGGTCGCTCTGTCTATGTATGAATATGCTGCTTCTCTCATTAATATTTCAGACTTCCAAGAACACACACTACACAACAGGCAACCAATCAACACTGTACAACAAACTGCTATGAACAGGCACAGCCATTGTGTACCTTACTTGTTAACCTCACACTGTTCAGATATTGCAGAATGTTCTGTGACCAAAGATGATACTAGAATCCAGAAAGGAGTCTGCTTCCCTGCTACCCACACAGGTACTCTTCTAGATCTGTTGTCCAGCAGAGCAACACTGGAGCGCTGCTCTGAACACTAAGACGTCTCTGTGAGAAGTGATGCAACTTCAAGAAAGGTCTGCAGGGAATTGTGAGGCCTTTGAGACTCACAGTGCTTCTATAGTAAATAATGAACAGAAACAAGCCTATGTCTCAGGACAGATTTTACTTATGTAATCAATTCTCTTGATGTGCAAGCTTTTGAATGGCTTACCACTAAGTTATACTTACTGTTTCATATATATATATATAACTGAAACCTATTTTATTCAACAACATAAATCACTCCATGGTGTGAAACCCTTTTTCACCACATCTGAGTTCACCAATGATCATCAGTGAAATTGTTTATTTGCACGTTTTAAGTTGAAAAAGTAACAGATTTAGGCAGAGGTCTCTTGCCCTCAGAGCATTCATATTATCAGATGTGGTATTTGTTACTAGGTTATACAGACATATTTAGTTCAAATAGTGGCCACAGCACCAAGCCTGCCAGAGTTTAAGAAGCGTTTGGACAATGCTTTCAGGCATATGGTGTGATTGTTGGGGTGTCCTGGGCAAGCTCAGGAGTTGAACGCAAAACCCCTTCCAACTCAGTATACTTTATGATTCTGTGAGATCATACCTGGAAGCCTTGCAGAAGACATTGTATCGAGGAGTCAGTGATCTTGAACAGACCCTGTCTGCTCCACTGGGCTGAGCAGCCTCTATCTTCTTAATATAATCTACAACGTATGATGTCCTTGGCAAAGATTAACTGCAGGAATGGAACGTACTGATCCTGACTATGAAACTGTTGCATGTTTAGGGGTTAACAGTGCCTGAATAGGCACAGGCCTGTGCTGTGCTGCACAAATTCCTTGGCTGAGGGAGAAACTCAGCCAGTTCACTGTAATGGAGGAGTCTGCAGGCAGCTCCCACCTGGTACTGGGATCATGCCACCTGCATGGCCTCGCCATGACCTCAAAATGCAGCAAGAAGTTCTCCTGAAAATATCCTCTAGGAAGAGCTGTTTTCCTGTGAGGAAATCACATAATAGCTCAAAGATCCAAAAGAGGGAGAGCTTCTCTCCACAGACAGGATCTGCTCTGCGTTGTACACTGTGGGAAAATCCACCTGGGCTCCACTAGGTGCCACATACACCCAGCATCTGAAGGCATGTAAGATTTACTATCTACATTCAACTTCTTACTCTGTTCTATTAAGCAGTTATCTTGTTAAACCATTTGTGCTGTTGAGCCTTTCTTACTGAGATACAGAAAGAACCTAGACTTACGGATCTGCTTTCTCCTGACCAATCCCCACCCTACCCACCCCAATTTCCCTGGTGCAGAACACATACCAAGGGGAGCATCTACCCTCTTTTTCTAAGGACCTGTCAAAAAGGTCATAAGCAACAAGGAAAATTTAATCCACAGAGGGTTTGGATATTTATCCGTTATACATTTGTAGTGAATATCTGGGTATCTATAAACACATACAGCGCATTGTATATCAAAGTTGTCATAATCTACACTTTTCTAGCAAATGTTTGAACTGCACTATTTTTACCTGCAGCCAAAAGAAGGACTTGAAAAGCTAAAACAAAAAACAGATTGTGTTCAGGGCGTTCCAAACAGTTTCCTTATTTTCTCGTCAACTTGGAAAACTTTATCAAAGACAGCCCAGAAAACTGCAAACAATCTAAAAATAATATTCAACACTTCTTGATATGTTCACAGTATGAAAGTGACCTTCACTTCCAAATATTAAAAAAAGGCACAGCAAAATATTTAAGTTCTAAGGTACTTCAAAGTTGAATTTCACTTACTAAGAATAAAAGAAAACAAAAAAAACCCTACGAAACAGCAAAGAAAACTTACTTGTATGAGGTCTAAAATACCAAGCTCACTTTCTGAGGAGTCCACACAGAAGACAAAATACAAGGTGGCATAGTGTCGGTAAATCAGTTTGTTATCAGATCCACCTATTAATCTAAAGAGAAAATGAAACAAGGAAAGCTTAGTTAGCATTCTCAGGATAAGCTGGGCAAATCTTCACAGTTATTTCAATTAATAGGAGGCCTATTGTTAACAGCTGGAGTTCTCCCAAGTCCAACTATACTGCAACTTTTATTTTGTGATATAATTCCAGTGGAAGACTAAGTACCAAGACAGACCAACTTACACTTACCACAAAAACAGTTATTGTTATGCATATGGATAATAATGGCATCAACATGTGCACCTTTTTATTAAAATAAATTCAAAGAGATCATAAAAAAGGGGTATTAAATGTACTTCCATTCCACACTAGCAGACAGGCACTGCACACGGATTAATACGCTTTACAGATTAACAGTGTATGCCTATGAATCCTTCCCTGACTTTCTCACAGGAGCATCACAAAAGAAAGAAAACTATAATGAAGACTGGAATTTGGATTACCAAAAAAGCTTTAAATTAGGTTTACAATCCACTTCACAACCAAGAACATTTTGTGCCACAAAATGTGTGACATCTTGAGAAGTAGGACCGTACTACAAGCAAAAGTTTATGATGCAATGTTACAGTCACAGAAGCAATTACATTTGTACGGACTCACTAATCATCATGGCACTGAATGAGGTCTAAAGCGGTATGTTCTCCTACTCTTCTGCTACAGCCTTATAAAAAAAGGCACAAAGGAGATCTACATCAGATCACTGACAAATCGCTGCTCTGACCTCTAAGCGGCCTGTTAATACAGAAATAAAAACATTTTTAGGCTGAACCTACATGACCATGACCATCATAACTTTTTCTTAATTCTGTACCTGAACAACCTATTTGGAATAACATAACTCATCCCTTTAGTTTCTGTCTTTATCACAGGGAGAAAACATACAGGGGGGAAAAAAAGGAAAAAGGAAAAGAAAAGGAAACTTTTAGATCACTTTTGCTTAAGCACTTTGCTGTGCATTAATGCTTGGCAGAGAGAAGGAATGGGGTAGGGAAAGAGAACCCTTAGCTTCTGAACAACCAGAAATACATTTATGTATCAGACAACACTATTATAAACAAATAGCAAAGAGGAAAGAAATGGCAATTAAAGTTTCTTCTTTTGTGATTTATTTACCCAATTCTTTCAAATACTTCATATTTGAAGTACACATAGTTCTACAAATAAACTGTTGAGGCATTTGGGTAAACCACAAACTATAAAGTGATTCCTGTCCTGAAAAAAAAAAATACTGAAGAAAATATTGAAATGGTAACCCTACGACTGAGCAGTAGGAGGAAAGCCAAAATTGTGTTCTCTGTCTCAATTTATTTTTGTTAAGCAGCTGTGATTTTTTAAAAAGCTACAAATGTCTTCTTTCACTTACAGAATTCAAGCCAGAATGTTTCTAACTTGACATCATCTCCAAGAACCTAATGATAGAATCACCAGTTGAGTAGTTGGAAAAGAAAAATTTAAATTCAAAAAACAGCAATAAAAAAAAATCAGGAATCACTTTGATCAAGAAAAAAAGACATCCTAGCTGACATGGTACTGTCATACATAGCAGTTAACTGACTCTGCATACTCTAGAAAATCTAGGTGTTAGCAGACTAACTTTCAGTAACCATAAATTCCCATAAATACTTAACAGATTATGACAACCTGTATCATAGACAGGAGATAATGAGCTTACACCATCAATTATGACCCCTTCTCCTAGGAGATAGCTTTTTAACTGTTTCCTCTTGATGGCTAATAAATGCTTCAAAGTAAAACACAAGTCCATCTCAGAATTTCTTCAACTAAAGCAAGACAACTTCCAAAACTAATGAAGATAATTTGAGAAAGATTATTTTGTGTCTGTTTTACAGACACAGAACACGTAAGTCTGGCTTTCCTCCTACCTTACTTTTCCTTTATTAATAAAATTTCTTGGTTGAAACTGTACTAGTTAGCACATTTAAAACTATTTTTTTCTTCTTAGTTTATATAGCAAGCCCAAATCCTGATAAAAAGGCGGGGGAATCCGCCTATGAAAGGCCATCCACTCAAATTTTAAGAGTTCAAGCCAAAGCAAGAGCTCCAAAACACTTTAATTTTCTAGCGGTTTATCCACTGGTGCTAAAAACACCAGGGCTGTGGATCCCTATATGGGGTGTTCACTTAAGCGTTGGACTTAATGATCTGTTTGGGTCCCTTCCACTCAGAATATTCTGTAATTCCGTGATTCAATGGGTATGGCAAATGCATTTGCCTCTTAAAATGAGACCAGAAATCTTTTACTTTATTATAGCAAAACAACACCTGCCTGTTTCTTCCCCATCTTTGTATCGGAAACAATCATGGCACTAGATGCGGCCCTATGGCCATTACAGCACTAGGAATAAAACACTTTTATTGCCTAAGACATTTTGACACACATATGTACACTTCAGTTAGTAAACAACATGTACACTTGGTGCAACATATCATTCCTCGTGTATTAGAAAATCTCAAGAGACACGGCACTTACATTTCAGCTGTGAAAAGCTATACTGCAAACAGCAGTAATAATACTTGAAAGTTGCTAAGTATTGTGCATTTATTTCAAACTCGATACTTACAGTCCTCCTTCTAGAAAATTACAGACATTTTCATCACGTTTCGATACTAAGTGGAAAGTTTCTCTGATAATTTGTTGCTGCGTATCTTCACTCTGTGAAAGAAAATACACTTTGCTAAAAAGGATTGACAGTGCAGAGCACATACAGATAATAAAACACTAGTTATATCAGCACTCTCAAACTATCTACTTCTGAAGCCTAAAATCTGCCAGTAAACAAGACGTATATTGTTTATGTCATTTCAACACAAAAAGCCATCTCTACAAATTGCAGAAAAATGTATTACTGAGAGATGTGGAAAAACTATTGTTTTTAAGAAACTCTGTGAAAAAATAATCTAAAAGTAGTTTTTTCAAAGTAAACTGGAATTGCTCTCAAGTATTCTGATTTTTTATATCTCCAATATAGCCTGAACAGCTACAGGCATGCTTTGAAACTACTTTCACCCATAATCAGAGAGTAAAACAAAATCTCCAAAGTTCAAAGGGCACAGGGAAGCTAAAAATCCCACAATATGCAACACTTCCAGAAATGGCTACGGGCACCATGAGCAACAGGTTCTCCTAAGCCACAACCTTAACTTTTAGCAGATCAGAAACATCACTTCTGAGACTGAATTCTTCTGACTCTTTAGAAACTTAATTTTTGACTTTGAAATTATGGCCACAAGTCTATATTTTGAAAGATTAAATGGAAACATATGTATTTTCCTATTCAACTGCCATAAATTACTACTTTTCTACCCAGCTGCAAAATATTAACTGCATTATATGCAGTTTCCATTCTCACATATATCAGCTAAAAACAGTAGACCCATTCCGTAAGTTTTGATATTATGAAACAAATAAATACCTCTTTCACAGATCTGACCAAATTAATCTCTCTACAAAGCGGGCAATGTTTCCCCTTGTAGAAAAAAAAAGCTGAGATTTGCCTCCAGTATTGGTTCAACTGACATAAAGGAATGCACAAGCTTCAAAAGGTCCATAAACAAATCTATGTTCTTGAAATCACACATAAAAATACAATCTAGATGATTGCACCTGATTCTGTGTACCACAAAGTTTCCTAGTGTTATTTGCTATTCACAGTTTCAAAACTTCAAAGCATTCTGTTCATACGAACATGCTACAGCTACTTTAAGCACTGAGAATCTGCTTTAAGTCCAGTTATGAAATCAGTAGATCAGAACGGTTTTACAAGAAAAATCTGGTATCCTCTGGCGATTTGTTCCTCTCCTTCCCCTCCAGTCACACATAGGAATGACCTGTATCGGTTACACTCTAATCCAAAGCCTGATGATGCAAACTGAAGTGTCACAGTCATCATTTCTGCTCTGAGGAGTACAAGTAAGACACACCCCTTTCAATACAGTAGGATTCTGTAATAGCCAGAACTGCAAGAAAGGGGCCAGAAATTCAAGTAAGTAATTGCACTACTGGAAAAGCGTAATTTGTTTATATAACTTGAAGAAATACCAGCTGCTTTCTTGTGTTTTAACGCCCAAGCACACCTCAGCATATCTGCTAGGAAATACAGTATGTTCAAAACATCACCTCAAAATCTCTTATCCTCAAACTAAATCAAGAGTTTCCACTGCCCTTTCTTTACATTCAGACTGAACGCTTGTGCTGCATTTTCAGCGCTGCTGTGCTACTTGCCTTCTCCCATGTAAAAGAAGGCTCTTTTCTAGTTCAGTATATCTTCATGTCAACTGCATTTTTATAGTACACTGAGACTTTCCAAAAGAAAAGGTTCTGCTTAAGAGCTCATCTGCCCCGTTCTTGACAGCACGGAGACATGCAGCACCACGCCGGACAGAAGGGCTGAGAGCAGCGCTCCCACACAGCAGCTCGGAGAACCAAGTCCGCCGCTGGACCAGACTCCCTTCCCCCTTCACCTTCGGAGCTACTAAAAGTCAAATCCCTGTGAAAACAACACTGGCTCTTTTCAAAGCCTTACGTACGCGGTTTCAGCACCGTCCCTCTCCCCACGGCGCTGCCCTGGGCGCAGTGCTGCCGGCAGGCCCGCGCCGGGCCGGGCCAGGCCGGGGGGCCCCGCGCACAACCCCGGAGAG
>VZRL01001637.1:79920-90752 GCA_013397895.1 Origma solitaria | reverse complement strand
GGCGGGCGGGGCGGGCCAATGAGCGGCGAGGGGCGGGCCCGCTGTGACGCCGCGCTCCCCGCAGTTGATGTGCTGCTGAAGGCCGTGGGCGACACCCCCATCATGAGGACCAAGAAGTGGGCGGTGGAGCGGACCCGGACTATCCAGGGCCTCGTGGACTTCATCAAGAAGTTTCTCAAGCTGATGGCCTCCGAGCAGCTGGTACGAACGCGCTCCGGGCGGGAGATGCGCGCGCAGAGCCCACGCTGTCAAACCCTGCAAAGACATTGTTTGAATCTAGGCTACAGCTTCCAGTAGGCAACTTGGAGTAGAAGCACCGAGAGAACTGTTCTAAGTAGACACCAGGGTGTAGTATTGAGGAGAGCTGTAGCAGCGCGGTCTGGGTGTGCTCAGCCCTGAGCTGTGGGCTTTTTGCAGTATTTCTTGGTGTCTGGTGCTGCCAGGCAGAGCTGTTGCACGCTGGGCGGCGGTGCATCCCCGGGAAACATGCCTAGGCACCGTGTACCTGGAGGAATTGGATATAGAGATGGAATATTTGGGAAAAAGTTCAGAGTGTTTGGGCTCAGCTTTCTGAATCTGAGTGTTTGTTTCCTTCAGAACTTAAGTCTCAAGCAGTTTAGTTGATATTATAGGACTGATTTTGCTTTTAAAGTGGTTAACTGGGAAGTGTTTGGCCCTAGGCAGCAGATTGCCGGTATTATTTACGGGTTCCTTCCTGCGGAAATGACAAGCCAAAGTGGTCTCATGATGACACTGGAAAAGCTGGAAATACAATCGCACTGATTTTGTAGTTCTGCAATGAACTCTTTGACATCCATACACTTCAAGTTTTTATTTAAGATATGCAGTTAAAGCTAGAGTCATTAAAGTAATCAACCAAAATGTAGCTGAAATCATTCTGCTCTTGGTTGGGAGGATCTTATTTAAGTATATAGGCATAAATGCACTAGCTGTCTCATTCACCTGGAATTCATGAGGGGATTGCTTTTCTGTGGTGTTATATCTCAAAGAAGAGTGATAGGTAAGATATTAAGTAAGGACATTCTCAATGGTTCGTTTAAGTGTTTCAGGATAAAAAAAAAAGAAAAAGGAGCACATCACCTTCCAGCGTGGTTTAAGCCTAAGACTACACTTCAAGAGCAAAGCCCTAGGAATTTTATATCTCTTATTTGGAAATAGCACGTGGTACCCCAGTACTCACTGCTACCTTGCAGGGCAGATCCCAAGGCCCTCTTTGACATTGGGGAGTGCCTCCTATACATGTAAATGCATTTGGAGCAGGAAGTGACAAGAATAACTTGAAAAAAGAAGAAAATGTTTCTAAATTCTCTGACAGTTATACTAATTGAGCCTAGAATAGTGGAATAGTGTGGTGCTTTGGATATTTGAAATAAGAGCAAGAGCTAAACCAGTGAGTTCACTTTGTGCAGCTGTATGGGAGAGTAATGGGTCAGCTTGCAGGGGAAGGAAGTCAGCATGCTTACTTTGGCGTGGTCTGGCTAGCCCAACAGAGGTGACTCCTCATCGTCATATTGCTCCTCCATGCTGAAGATAATAACTGATAGTATTCTGTTGTATGCTTTAAGATTGTAACAACTTTTGACTGCAGAATGATTGTGTTCCCAATGAGATATCTGTGAGATCTCCATCTCTTCTCTCTCGTTTTCTTGCAGTTCATATATGTAAACCAGTCTTTTGCTCCATCTCCAGACCAAGAAGTAGGGACCCTCTATGAGGTAACTTTCATCTTAAATATCCTTTCCAAATATATGTAGCAGGGTTTGTCAGTACGCCTCTGGCTCTTGAAATCTGTTACTGCCTCTAGCAGTAATAGCTTACATTTAATGTAGTGTAGTTGATATTCACAGATCTGTATGAGTGTGATCCAAAGAGATGTGACTTCATGAAGTCTCTGGAAATGCATTCCTTCGCATGCAGTGTGTTGTCCTGTCATTGTAACAGAGAGCTTTCTCATAACAATATTCCTTGACACGTTTATCTGATGGGAGGGCTTTTGTGTATGCTAGCCCATGAATAATTGTAACAGCTTTTGTTTTTTATTTTTCTTGCAGTGTTTTGGAAGTGATGGCAAGCTTGTACTGCATTATTGCAAAACTCAGGCGTGGGGATGAATGGCCATCAACACAGTTGTTAATATGTTGTCTTCAAAAATGGTGAAAGGACTAAACTCAAGCTATAAAGGGGGATTTTTGCATTGCTGCCTATGAGCATACGATGCAAGTGAATGGCATAAGCCAAGAGCTGCCTAGGCTATCTGACGACATGGCTTTTTTCTGACGTACATTTGAGGTGCAGAAAAAACACCTGCATCTGCCACCTGTAGAATATAGCCAATGCTCTTGCTGCTGACTTCCTTATTGCTCTGTCTGAAGGGAATCTATTCCAGTTGTCTGGAGGACAGACTGGACAGCTCTGTCTATATGCTGTACAGAAGAAAAGAGAACCTTTTTATTAAAAGTAATGTCTGTTGTACATGTCGCCTGGTGTTCAGTTTACTTCTGACATGTTGTACATCCGTTGTGTGCATCCTGTTCGTTGTGAAGTCTCCATCTTGAATATGTATTAGCTCATGTCATTTCAAGACAGTATTTTGATTTTTTTTTTTCTTGTGATATGTAGGAACTGGTATATAGTGTAAGTACTCCACCTTTGGCCTTCATCATGTTGGTAATGTAAGTACCTCATTTATAATGGCAAGCATCATGAAAGACCTCAAAATACTTCCCTCCTGCACAAGTTTTGTAGTGATTGGTTGAAGGCTGAACACTTCAGTTTTTAAGGTATTTCTTCTTCATGCTATTTAATGACTTGCATCATTAGTTGAACAATACAACTAGCTGTTGCATCTACAGTTCATGAAGAAATAGATATGAGGTGCTAAAAACTTAGTCCATATATCCTCTTTCTGACTGCTGTAATTTTCGTGTTTCACCAGCTGTGTGGTCCACTAACAAAGTAGAATGCAATTTATATTCTTTTGCTAAGTCATAGCAATGAGGATTGGCTTGGAGTTTTTTCCATTATGGAGAGGACTTGGTACCTTGACTGGGGTACTGACCTTTGCTTTTATTTATTGGAGAGTTTGGGTGTGAGGGGTGAGGATTTTTCATGGGTTTATTTGAAATGTCTGTTGTACAGTCTTTTATGTTTGTTTAAGCTGAACTAAATTAAACGTTAGTTGTTTGCTTGCAGAATGTTTATATGCTGGATGATAGTTTTTGTCCCTGATGTAATCCAGTTTTTCAGCACGTACAGCCAAAACAGCCAGTTCTAGCTTAAAGCATGTTTGTACAAAGTCTTGAACTGCTGCTTGATACATATATGGCTCTTATGTGGTCTCTGCAACCTGTGTATCCAATTTTTTTCCATCTCAGAGGATTTCTGGAAAAGTAATACTCAGCTTACCTTACTGATGTTGCTTCAGTTTGTGTGCAGCATGCATGTATGCCAGAGCTACACAGGCATGTGCCCTCAGTGCTTGCTGTATGAATAGCTTGATGTGTCTTGGTGCTTTTTAATTGGAAAACTGGATTCACTGCATTAAAGTAACAAGGCAGAATTGGCTGTAAACTTAAAACTCCAAATAGTCCATGCTTTTGCCTGCTCAGAGCCCTGATCTCATGAATCTCCATCCATTTAACAGAGCTATTGCAGAGGTAAGCCTTCTGAGTCTATTTTGTTGAGGAAATTGCGTGCTTAGTTACTGTGTGGGCAGCACAACTTCGACAGCCACTAGAGGGTACACAAGGACAAAGGTATTTGCATAGTTTTATCTAGGGCTTTTTTCCAATCCTTTTGATAGTATGTCCACTTGCTGGCCTTACAAATATAAGTAGTTTGTTCTCCCGTGTGACAGTATGTTTACCTAAGATAAGCTACTAGTCTGGTTTTCTTTAAAGAATGTTCTATTGGTGCCTTTCACCTCACTTGATCTTAACAAATGGAATTACTGATAAACTGAAAATGTGCTCTGCAGAAGTGATGCAAGAAGGTTGATTGGTGAGTGTGTGTGTGTGTATTTTGGGGGGGATTGTGTTTTGGTTTTAAAAGAAAAATACATTAAGATCTTGAAGTGAAGAAGAACTGTAGGTCATTGTATGCCAGCTAATTATAGAAAGTTGTCATTTATGCTGAATTTATAATTTTTATCCTCTGAAGTTAAATGAAAAAAATCATTTGCCTTGATTCCTCAAAATATGATAATCCAATAATGTAAAACCCACAGTAATAGTATGGATTTCTGTCTTTACCACATGCATTTTTGGACCTGGATAAATGACTCATGAAGATTTTAATTATTCAGTTAAGATTCAGCTTGTTCTCTGAACAATACTTACTTATTACTGTTTTCTCCAGCATTCTTCTGCTTTTAATTTTTCTCCAACCCCAAGCAATTTTTTCTTGGCCCCTAGTTTACCAGTATACAGTTACTGATCCAGCCCTTGCTTTCTGTTTCCTCAGTGCTCTTGAGTGGCTGCCTTTATTCTGTTACTTTTAATGACTGCCAGTTACAGTTCTGCTAATTCCCCTGTGTAACTTCTGTACTTCTTTACAGAGAGAGTCCTCCTTTTTGCCATGTTTCCTTGTAGTTTTGTACCTTCTAGCATCAGGGAAGTAGTGAGGGCTTGTCTCTGGTAGCTCTGTAACGACCATGGAGTCCTTCTGCCTGGAGTTCAGGTGTGACTTTAAGTGGCAGAAAATTTTCCTTGTTCATATTCTTAAATAGCAAACTAGACTGCAAACATGTCAAGTAGGTAATGTATCAAGTGAACAAAGGAGTGACTCCCAGTACATTGCTTATAGAATTTGCAAAAGACATGTTAAATCTCATACTTTTAAAAGTGACAGTTGTAGCATCTAAAATCATAGATGATCCTGAAATGCTTGTCTCTTTAAAAAGAATATTTCCAGTAAATTGGAAGCATCAGAAGCGCAAGTAGAACATGAGCTGTGCCCTCTGCATTCAGTATGCCTGGAGCGAAAGTGGTGACTGTATCATTTAAGTGACTTCAATTGCTAGAGTCAGAGAAGAAGGATATGAAAGTAAGGACCGACTTTGGACAGATCAGTGAGAGTTGTGCAAGACAAAAGTCTAAATTTACTCAGAGTACTGTGTTCCACCAAGATGCTACAATACTAAACTGCCAGTATTTGTAATGTAATTTAATTCACTTGTTTTATGTAACTGAATTAACAGAAAGTGCAAATTGAAAAACTTATTTTTAAAGACTGAGAAATAAAGATAAGTATTGGAAAGGGAAGCTATTATACTGTTTTTATGAAAGATTTAGTACTTCACAACATCCTGATACTAATGAAAGCACTATGCAAAATTCAATTACCCTGTTTCAAGTTAATAATCACCAGATGCAAACTCTTTAAACTGAGGCACTATTTTTATGAATTATTGCAATGGTTTGGAGACTAGCGTTAATGACAGATCTGTAATTTGTAGTTTGAACTAATCTTAAATACACATGGAAACCTGAAGTAGCTAAATGAAATGGCAGTTATCTCAAGAGTGAAATTATAAAATACACAGTCGTGCCACCTATATGCACACTGAGCAAATGTCGTCATTACTTTTAAGTCTTGGAAAACTACTGCTAAGATTTTAACAGAAGATGTGTCTATGTTAATTATTCCTGCAGCTTAATCTTGAATGTACTGATACAAAGTAAATTCAAGGGGGTGGGGGTGTGTTGGAAATCCACACATCCGTTCTTCAAACTCCTGAACTGCTTCTGTTTACCAATTGTTGCTGTTCATGCTCATTTCGCAAATCAAATTCTGCCTGTTTGCACAAGTTTGCACAAATATAACTGAGCTCCCACTTACTGTTCAGGGCTGTTGTACAAAGGTTCTTCAAGGCATTACCATACTACAACATCTTCATCTTGGATGTGAGAAAACAAAAGGGGGGAAAAAAGCCTT
The DNA here is from genome assembly GCA_013397895.1 of Origma solitaria. NCBI lineage: Eukaryota > Metazoa > Chordata > Aves > Passeriformes > Acanthizidae > Origma > Origma solitaria. Next base: position 84,797 of record VZRL01001637.1, on the reverse strand, counting down.
TAACTCTGGGCTTTTTCATGAGGATTATGACTATCACACGCTTGTATGAAATTCACTCTGCATTAAAAAACAAGAGATTTTCAACCTTTTTTTATTGGATCATCAAGAGAAGAAAAGCACTTGAGAAGAAAACATGTAAAATGTGTTTCTTATTTGCAGAGACCGTGCTTCAGCTTTGCTCGTACCATACTGAGTATGTTTCCAAGGCTAAACATCATAAAAATCCACACTTTGCCCTTGCTTTAATAGCTGTAATGCTATGAGATGTCAGATGCATCTTTTAGAACTAGAGAGAAAAAACTCATTTGGAGATTGTTTCATCCTAAAATAAGTGATTAAGAAGGATTGAATGAATCACATTTTTTGACTAAGGAGAGTCAAAAATAAGTATGTTAAAGACATAATGTTAAGCCTGTCACACTACATCTCTGTCACTAGACTTGGTAGTGCTAGGAAATTTTCTGGACGCTGTAGCTCAGTCATCTGTACCGTTAGTTGTTAGAGCAGTTGCTGGCACAGATTTTGGCCTGTGATCAATTTAGGAGTTGGAAAGGTACCATTTCTGGTGGGCACTTTGGTGCTGATCGGTCTGTTACAGAGTTTAAAAGGTAAATAACGTTGATGTAATCTGTTCTTTGCAAGCTGGCCCCTGTGCCAGGGATCAGTCCTTGGGATACTTCTTGCTAGGTACACAGTCCCAGTTTCAGGTGAGATTTGATCCTTTGTATGTGCAATGAGAAGAATTAAACTATGGGAAGAAAAACATAGTCCCTCTACAAACGTCAGGTGCGATCTAGGAACTTTTATTAAAACAGTTCTCCTGCCTTCCCTCTACGCAATCACCTCTAAATGCCTCTAAACTGATAGGCTGTAAATGCCTTCCAATAGCCATATTCAGCAACATTTTTTAAGTATGCAGATTTTACATGGTGGTGAAGTACTAGTTATACATCTTGATTCACTCTTACCTTTTATTAAAAGGAGATGATGAATATTGCTTAGTAAAATTTTAAAAAAGAGCTCGAGTGCAGGAGTCTCAAGAGTCCTTGTTCTGTATCTTCCCATGGAATAATTCTGCATGCATTTATTTATATATGTGTGTATATCAATTAGAATGATATAGTGTTACACAATATAGTGTTAAAATATAGTTGCATTGAGGTCCTAACCTTAAAAAAAAAAAGAGGTTTGAGTTAACACATTCCAATTGCAAAACTAAGTAAATGACATTAAAGCAGACAAAGATGTCTTTCCCTAGAACTCTGTTTGGTAACAGAACTAATAACCCTAGTTAACCCTCTTAACTCAAATTAAGAGCTCTTCATGGAAAACCTCAAAGGAAATAAGAGTTCCAAGCGAAACTACACAGTGTAATACTGCTAATGCAGAGGATACCCAGAACTTTAGCTTTCTCATATAAATTGAAAAAAACCACAAACTTATTTTGAAGTGTCTTTCTCGCAGAGAGGAATGTCAATATTTTCTATTTTATTTATAGCCCATACATGGTGTACTAATGTCCCACCAAAGTGAATCTAAGTGATTCTTCCAAGAATCCTTTCTGTGCTATGTGGTTTAATGCCACAGCTCTTCACTGTGTTTGGTTTGGAGTTTGTTTTTGCCTTCGGCAGAGCACATGCCATTTAGTAGTTGGTGTTTTCAGTGTATGGTATGATTTTGTATGTGGTGTCCTCATTTCACTCATGTTTTACTGCATATTTTTTGTCTTAGGAGGGTGTTTAACTGCATGATATTTGATACAATTTCTTCTCAAGTTTTTTTTCAGAATCAGTGGGCATGCAGCAGTTTCTCATGTAAGATCTGTTATGTACTGAGTGATCATCCTAACTTCCCAGATTATATGACTGGGGAACAGTTGCACTGATACATTTCACTCATGACTACATTGAGTCATGTAGTCCCAAAACTTGCACTACAACTGCAGATCCAGTTTTTCTCTTTAGAACCCTCTCTACAAACATAAGGAAACCTAGGTGAACAGAGACTTAATTAAGAGGTGACTTAGTAAAAGGGGTGAAAGTAATTCTATCTGGGGAAGATGTAAGTACTCATTTTGGTGTTGAAGTGCTATTGCCTGGCCAGGCTAACAGATCAAAGACACACACCATAGTTGTTTGCCACAAGAATCTGGTCATTCAGACATCTCAGATCTCACCTTGAACTAGCTCACAATTTTTATTTGGGTTTTCAAGATGTATAATAAAGGCCAGTCACAAGCTACCTATGCAGGCCTAGTACATGGTACAAAGTGTTTAATGCTTCAGTTTGTTAATTCCATCAATCTTACTTGAAGATTTTCCTCAATAAAGCATGAGAAAAACCTTGTGAGCTGCACCCCAAGAGGAGATGATGCGTCATTAAGTGCTTGAGCACTTCAGCTGCTAAGTCTCTCTTGGAGTTAGATGCCGTGTCAAATGATTGCTTGATTTGCTTACACCTGTCTTCTGGGTAATAACAGAGTGCTTAGGCATTTGTACATGAAGCAAATTTTTTGTGGTTAAAGCCCAAACTCCTATTTTCCAATTTTTTTTTTAATAGGACACTTGAGAAATACCTGTAATTGTTAATTTTTGCAGGGGTAATAATATATTATTTCCAGCAATAAAACTGCATAAAATCCTGCACTTCCCTGTATAATAATACAAATGAGAATGTGAATACAATTTCCGTGCTATGTGGATTTCAGTGCTCTCTTATTTTGAATTTTCAGTGACAGCTGCTGTATGTGCTCAGGTACTTGTGCCATTTCTGTCAATAGGGCATAAGCAAATACATCAGTGGGAGGGACATAAATATTGTTCCTAATGGTGTTCAGGCAGTCAGCACCTGAAGAAGTTTTGAGGATCAAAAAGAATGTTGAACAATTTAAAATGTGAACACTTTTGAATAGGAGTGAATAAAAGATACAACTATATAAGCGGTAATAAACAGCAGCAGCTGGAAACTGCAGTAAGTAGATACAGCCTTGTCCCTTAGTTGTAACGGAGGTATAAAATGTCTTTTTACTAGCAGTATTTAACTAATGACCTCATCAACGTTGTGGCAAAGGAATCAAAGTACTGAGGTGTCAGGGATTAACATCAGTGGCATAATTGGTTTTTTCCCCTGGATTTGAATATCATGGAAAATACCACCAAGGACGGGTGTACAAATAAACAGAGAAATATAACTGCTGGAAATTAATTTGTATCAGATCCTGTGAATATCAGATTAAGACAAAAAATATTTGAAAACTTACCTTCATTTCACAATCCATTCGCCCATTTCATTACTCTTCATTTCACAACCCATTATTGTAATCCTTACAGTTTATTCTTGTAAGACATTTTATTCCTTTGGGTGGTGCTTTAAACAGCTGCCAAAACAATACAAATTCTCCCTTGAAATAAATGACAGGATGTTTCACACTAATTCTAACTCTTTGTAACCTAAAGTAGTTTTAATGGTGCTATATGAGACTACTCAGGCAAGTACTGAAAAAGATATATGTATATTGTAAAGACAACTGTATATTGCCTATACAGTATTTTGAAGCCACCAACCAATAGCTAAAATAGACCCGAGGCAAATTTCATTAAGAAATAAGGCACTCAGTTGTGACTTTGAACAAGTTACCAAGGGAGGTAATGTGTTTGTTCATTGCCTGCATTTGTCCCAGGAAGACTGGACATGGCTGCTGAGATCGGTGCCAGGATTGTGCTTCAGAGATTTGGGATAGTCATAGGTTCTCTCAGACCTTAGAAAATCTCCTTGAAATCATTGTAGTTTTCTCTCTCACACACGAGTGCACATACCAACAATTCTTTTAAAAGTACTGATAAGGCAAGGTCTGCTTTCTGTGTGCCAGGAGAGGTTCTGGAGTGATGGCTGAAAATGTACCTATTCAGTACATTAATTAGTATTTCACTCCAGTGTGCTAGATCCCAGCCTCATTTAAAACTGGGGAAGTATTCCTGACTGCAGTGAAGCCAGAAATTCATTCAGCCTCTTGAACTATATCTACTGTATTAATGGCTCTTCTTTTTGTCACACCTGTACTTTCGTGTACAGGTCAGGGAGAGGGAAGAGAAAGCAGGCATGCTAAAAATCCCTCAATTAAACTGTCTCTAAGGGAAATCGCCTGGTGGTTTGAGCACCTTTAAGCCTCAGAGCTACAGCAGCCACACCACCAATCTGCCTACTTCCAGCTCTACAATCATCAGGCAGTCCTAAAGAGCTGAACATTTTTTTTCTTTTTTAGAAAGAAAAAAGATTTTCTTAAAACACTCTTCTATGGTGTATAGTGAATTCTGTTGCCAGAATTCATGACTAATAAACATTCTATTAACAGAGGAAGTGGAATGGAAGATGGCTGGCGTGGCATCTGCTTGCTCTGCTGCCAGTATATAGGTTTGACAGACTGAGGAGTGTGAGGATGGTCTGTTGTCTTAGCACAGTCTCTTTTGTCCCATTCGCTGTGTTTCTGTGTGTCATTCTGAGTGCTAATGATTACGGCAGCCTTAAATGTGACTGCGGAGTGCACTGGCTTTCAGCAAACAGCACTTTCAACGGGCAGGCTGTCTGTAGGCAATCTCCAGCAGCAATCTTCTGTGTGTTTTACATAGCTTTGTGTCTTGTTTTGCGTGTCAATAGAGCTTTTAGAAGTATTTCTAAAACCAACGTGTAAGTAACGGGAGGCGGCGGCAGGCCGCGCTCCCTGGCAGAGGGAGAGAGATGCTTCCCGCCCGGCAGCGACAGCCACTTCGCCTCCTCTCCCCTCCGCCGGCGGTACCGGAGCGCCAGACGCCGGCCGGCCCGACCGGCCCCGCTCCGCCCGGGCTGCGGAGGGGCAGCGGCCGCGGGCGGTGCGAGGAGCC
>VZRL01001637.1:34787-79379 GCA_013397895.1 Origma solitaria | reverse complement strand
GCCCCGGGCCGGGGCCCGGCACCGGCACCCAGCACCGGTACCGGCACCCGGCACCGGCCCCCGGCACCGGCCGCCGCGGAGCTGCTCCCGCCGCGATGGCTGAGGCACACGCAACAGCGTGCCGGAGCCGCCGACATACGCGAATAAATACGTAAATAAAGTCGGAGGAGAGAGCCCGAGAGGAGCACGCCGACGGCGCGGGTTTGGCGCGGGTTTTGCGCTGGACAGGGCGCAGAGGGAGCCGCGCCGGGCGGCGCTGGGTGTCCGTGTGCGAGCCCTGCCGCACCGGCGGGCCGGGAGCCGCCCGCCCCCCGCCCCGGCCAAGTGCGGGTCGAGGCTTTCCGGGCTCACCAGGTGGAAGGAAAATACCTGCTAGTGTTTCAACTCCCTCTTGCTTTGCTAACAGCTGATTTAGTTTTTCCACTGTTGGCTTCTCTGCCTTAAATTTCAAGATAAATGCGTTTTATTCGAGTGTTTTCTTTTAAAAAAAAATCAAACGCGCCAAACCTCAAAACTTTTCCTATTAACTCTGCTATTATGAAAGCATCATTCTAGCTTGACTTTTTTTAGCCTCCTTTCACCTCCCTTTGACTATCTTCCATTCAGAACAAATAATGAGATTTGTAACAGAGCATAGGAAACTAAGAATAAGAAAAACAATGTGTTAACACCAGAAGTATGCATAGCAACCATTTATTTATTTATTTATTTATTTTTGTCCAGCCAGACCTGTACAGAAATAACAGCACTTGAAAAGTCCTGTCAAATGCCAGCATTTATTGCATATGTTCTGACATCATTTGAAAAATACGTCTACTTAATATATGCACAGGTTGTGCATGCAGTGAGAGGCAGTGCATAGATACACACATTTGCTTTGGAAGTACTTCGTTATGAGCATCCTTTCTTGAGTGAAATTGAGTGGTCTTAGGGAGATTCTAATTTGAAAGCATTCAATTGACATCAGTGCACTTTCTGTGTGCCCTTGCTTATATCTTCCAGGTGAGACTGAGGTGTACTGTCATAGGCATAAATATTTTCTTTACTTGGCAAAGGGCAAATACTCACAAGTACTGCTAAAATTAAATCTGAAGATCCCACTCAGTTACCTGTACTATCACATCAGCCCCAGATCAGAAGAGTCATGCTATGGGAGGCAATGCATAGAACAAAATCCAAATCCCTTCTCTAGTGAACTTTTCAGTAGAACAAGATGAGCATCAGCTCAGGGGAGGTTTGCAGGAAAGGAAGCAAACATAAGATGTTATTTTAAAAGAAATTTTGCACTAATAAACTTTGTTTAGAAGCAGATGCTGGCAAAAGTTCCCTCACAGGTGGTTTATCCACACAAAAATGCTACAATACAAGACATGGAACTTTCAGGAACAGAGTGGGAAGACTATGTACAGGAAGTATGACATCTTCATTCTTTGTTTTTTTGGCTTGGTACAAATGAGTTCTGTGTAAGAGAAGGAAAGCCAAGAATATTAGAAAAGGAACTGCAGAAGAATGTAACTATGTATTTTTCTTGTTTCATTGTAGTCCTCTGTTTCTAATTATAAGCCAGCTGCTGAAGTGACTTCATTCAATAACCATTTTGATTTGATCCCGTCTACCACTCTAGTCTGACTCACAGTTCCCAGACTCTAATCATCTACTTAATTCATAAGAAATATGATTCTAAAATATTAGATATGCCCTTTTTTTCTTCTCAGGAAAAGAACTCTTAGCGAAAAACCCCAAACTTATAAACACAATTTCATTTTTTCTAGGTAAAACCTGGATTTCAATAAAGAAGAAGAAAAAAGATTTTTATATGTCACAACCTTCTTTCATAAACATATTTGTATAATTTTGTCTTTTATAGATATATTAGTACATTAAAGAGCAAATACTTTGTATTTCAGGTATACAAGAAATCTTGTGGACAGTGGAAATGGAAAGTTCAACTTGATGATCTTGTGCTGGGGTGAAGGCCATGGCAGGTTTGTATCCAAAGTCTGATTTTAGCAAACATGTAAATCCACCATACCTTTCACTGTCATACCAAATAGACAAAAATCAGCCCTATAGGAACTATCAGAAGGCATTGGGAAACAAAGCAGTGTGGAGCTCATATTACCATAGCACACCTGAATATCTTCTATAACATCTTGCAAATTCGTACTTCATGGACATTTTCAAAGCACTTTTTGAAAAAATGCTTTGTTTTTCTACAAAAGCTAAGCTTCCCTTCTGTCAGAGTAGGTTTTTAGTCCCAGAGATACAGTGATTTATAAGACCCTGTTCAACCTGTCCCATACAACAGACCCATGTAACACACTGCTGATATGACCTCCTGAGTTGTGTGCATAGGCTGGACACTTTGGTTTTGTAGACCAACACGATGTGTATGCAGGATTTGTCTCTTGTGGAAGTCTTTCACAAAGTGTGGGCTAAAGCAAAAAAAGCAATAACAAAATATGCAGGTTTTGACCAAACATTCTCATATCTAAATAGAAAACCTAAGGAGATGTTGGAACAATTTTTTTGTTTGTTGCAATTGAACATTTACAGTATTCTTTCAGGGATGCTATAACATGACACTCAGAAAAATATAGGAACCAAGCTCACCACCTCTACTGGGCTATTCCCACAAAGCCTGTAATTTATGTCAAACTGTATTCAAATTAGATGAGCATTTGCTACAGCTAGACTGAGACCACAAGTTGTTTTTGCTTCCTACCTGAAGAGGGTCAGATTTTCTCATGGTTGTCAGAAGGACCATGACAATATGGCATTTGTGAAGTGTTCTGTGCCTGAAGCAAGTCCTACTGTCTTGGCATCTCAGTTTGTACAAACCCTAATGTTTGTTTAGTAAAAAGAGAAGTGTACAAGTACCAAGTTTTTGATTGAAACTCATTAGCTCTGTGCTTCTGGGAGGGTCAAATTCCCTCTTTTCCCTTGACCCTGATGAGTGGAGAGCTCTCCCTTTGTCCTAATCACGTTGACTTCTGTAACAGTTAGTCCTGTATTCAAAATAAATTAAACCAATACTAAACTACATGTCTAACCCATAGGTAGTCTCTAAATGTAGTAATTAAAACACGCTTCAGAGCAAGAAGGTAGATCAAGAAAGCAAACAAATCATACCAGATTCTGTTGAGTTTTACCATCTTTCCAGTGAAATTAACAGCTTAGTATCGCTGGTTGTACTGAGTACTACCGGAGTGAGGAGTACAGCATTTTTTTCTTCAACAATGCTTGTGCATCCCAGAAGTAAAGGGGCTATAGAAATTAAGCAGAATCAGCGCATTTCTTCACGTTTTGCAAGTGACCATGGTGGATTTGCAAACATCAGGTATGCTTGCAAGTTTATACCAGCCTCTGCCCGGGATCATGGTGAAAGCATTGTTTTGTTTCTTGGCCCCGGAAGAGTTTTTTTGTCCTGAAGAAATTTTCAGCCCTACTCCTTTCTCCAGACTTCCTTTTATTTCCCTGTGTCAGAGACATAGGTTGACCAACATCTGACTTTTCCCCAAATCCTGCTGTATGTGAGCTTATCTCAATATATTTCTATAGCAGAAGTTTTAAGTAGACATCCCTTAATGCGTGTCCGCTGTGCAATGGAATTTCATTCTAAGGCTTTGTCTTGATACAATATGCTACATTATCTGTTTTGTGCTGATATTCAGTATGTGTGTCGCACTGAGTTTGGTTATTCTTTTTGCATATATAGCAGTATCCACGATCACACTGACTCACACTGCTTTATGAAGATCCTCCAAGGAAATCTAAAGGAGACTCTGTTTGAATGGCCTGGGAAAAAAGGGAATGGTGAAATGACTAAGAAATCAGAACGAGTTTTAAGGGAAAATCAATGTGCCTACATTAACGGTAAGCTATTAAGCTTGTTTTGATAGCTATCTGTCCATGAGTCTTGTTCCTAACAGAAGAGTTCATCGGCTCTCTACACTCATACCTTTAGCAATATAATACCAATGGCTTTATGCACAGTTTAAGAATGTGGCTTTTTAGATTCGGATTAAACCTGGACTTATTAGACTCAGTAAAACAAAAAACCACAACAAAAATGTCCTTTTAACTCACCCTTAAGACATTGTAGCAACTGTTTGATAATTTAATATACCAGCTATCTCCTCTAGCCCAAGCAGCCTTTAGCATTGTGGCCCTGATAACTATCTGAAATTGCTTGTAAAGATAAACTTGAATAGCATTTTCCAAGAAATAAGAGAAATAAACTTTAGATAGGTTAGATAGGTTAATCACCTTGCCTTTTTTTCCTCCCCCCCAATGAAATAATCCTTTATCTCAGCCATGGAAAATCTGTCTTGAAAGTGTAAAAAGGCTGTCTATGAAATAAATTGACCAGCCAGGAGCAGAGCCCTGTAACAGTGCTACTTCTTGTCCAAATAAGAAAAGATTGTAGTGCTGAAGTGCAGTGTGAGCAGAATTGAAATTCTCAATCTAAAAAAAAAAATTGTCTGACTACACAACGTTGAAAATGATTAAGACTCCATCAGTAAGGCTCCTTAAGTACCTAAATCCATGCCATCAGCACACGTATCTGTAACTATTACCACCTCGTGCTTAGCTGGAGGCCATCCTGGAGTTGCCATTTGGTTGTAATGTGTGCTGGTGCTCTGAAAGACACATGGTGCTGAACCACCTTGAGTTCAACAGAACAAAGGTGAAGCAGCAGAGAAGGGGCTCGTCTGCCTTTTATGTCGTGGGTTAGACACTGGAGAACACACCTTGTGGGGCTGACCTTGGGAACTTCCCAGCTAGGGGGAACCTCATGTTGGTCATGGCCTTATCCAGGGCAGAAAGGCAGTCCTCTGATGAAGGTATGCCACGCTAAATAAAAACAAAAAATTGATAGGGCAAGAAATGCAAGAAGGGGCGTGACACATCTACTGATGCTCCCATGCCAGGGACGTGGGTTCTCAAACTCAGTTCTTTCCAATGAAAACAATTGCAGACTGTGTGCATCTTATCCAAAGCTTCCTTGGTTGTTTTAAACAGATTTGGTATCCAGTTCTCTGAGGCTGTTTGGATCTCTGCCATGTTTCATAACAGATGTTTTTGTTTAAAAGTAGCACGTTGAACAAGCAGAAGGAAAACACTGACAGTGTGTTGATTGCCATAGCTGCATCAATAGCAAGTACCTTCATGATTCTGCTATGTGCTTCTTGGGTGCTCTTGTACATAAAGGTTAGAACCACTAAAGTGTGTTTATTTGAGTTCCCCATTAGATGAGCACAGATTTAGGACTTCCCCCCCAGCTGCTACATCCTCTGTTTAGACAAAGTACTTAAACAGCACTTAGAGCTTACAGTCAGAGTTAAGAGTGTACTCATGACTCTCAGGGTACCATGCCTATGTTGCGCAATACAGGTCCAGGTATTATATAACAAATTCAAGTACAAAGGCCTGAGTTGTTTTTACAGCAGGGTCATAAACTTATATTCAAAGTCTCTCTTAATTAACTCAAAACCTTCATTTTAGTGTAGAATGGACATAGTTTGTTTCACGGATGTGATTCTTCATACCTTACATTCTTATGTAATAGCTTGATTTCTGCTCCACCAGTGCAGACTGACCACACAACATACAGTGCTTTGTTTTACTATGTCTTCAATTACGCTTACTCTTCAGTCATGATTGGAAGTATGCCAGTCACTATTAATTAGTCACCTTATTAGAAAGAGCAAAAAACAAAAAACATGTTCTCTGAACCAATAAATTGGAAGGATTAATTAGGAAACAGATGCCTGCAGTGGAAGAGAACCATATCTCTGCCCAAAAGTCCATGCCCCAAATGCATGCAGCAGATTTTTAATGTGACTAATATCCTTGTTACTTGTGAAGAATTAGCAACAAAAAACTTTTGCTACCTTCCTGCTTCTGGAGCATGTATAGCAACAGTTCTCCTAGGAAAGTAAATGAACTCGAAGTCCTTTGGGAATGAGAGCTAGAAAATTACTTACAGTATGGTCTTCCTTAATTTTCTTGAGATTTCTGTTGGCCTTTATACTGTGGTGAATAATCTAGAAATTACATGAATTGTGGAAGGCGATAACTCATTTTGAATTACCAGTGTATTTAGGAATCTGTGCTGGAGAACAGCAGTCGATTCCCTTTTACTTGCTGCCCATAAAAATGTGGGCATGCCTAATTGCTCATGCGTTACAGTTTTAAAAGCATTTTTCCAAGCAATTGAGATCACATTGGATCTTCCTGCTAACACACGTTCTCATTTTGTGCCTTTGCCGGTGTAGACTCTATTGGCCTGCACCGTGTGGAGAACATAAGCCACACAGAGACTGCTGTTAGCCTGCATTTGTACAGCCCACCCTTTGACACCTGCAACACCTTTGACCAGAGGACTGGACACAAGCACAAAGTTACGATGACCTTCTACAGCCAGTATGGAGAAAGGACTGTCTGTGTAAGTACGAGATGAGATGCTCCTCGCGTGGCGCAGGCTCTGAGCCCTGCGGGCACAAGGGGCACGGGGGGCTGCCCTTCTGCCTGCACAGCTGACAGTGCCACTGCCTGGGACAGGCAGGAGGGTCAGCAGCTCTGCCCTTCTCGGGCCATCCCCATCAAGGGTCAGATAAAACCTGTTCCAAGTACTGTTGGATGGGTCAAGTTGCCCTTCCCTTGTGTGCAGCTCCCCGTTTTCTAGCCTACCTCTCCTTCTTCACATCAGAAGGTCAGCTCTGGACAGAGAGGAGGATTAATGAGATGTCTGCTAGTAGTTAAACATCCTCAGGCAGCAAATGATGGCAAATGCGACCTCCTCAATGGAAAGTATGAAGTAGCTACATTGTTTTGGCCAGCTTTTTCAGGTGCCACATTTCCTGCCTAAACTGTCCTGACAAAAAGGACCACATTTCAAGAGGTTTTAAACCTTGTAGCTTATTGTAAACACTTCTTTAATCAATTTAATTCTTTAAAATCACAATTTTCACACAGTAAGACTTGCTCTGAGGGTGAGAATAGGCTGGTTGTTGTCTGCATTCTTGAGCAATGGCATGAGATTTTACTTGGATAGGACAGAAATCCTAAGATCATTTTTGGGGCAATCAAGTTAGGACATCTGGGAGACGTTAATAGGGTTTCAGCATTATTCCATGCCTTGGGAAAATAACTACTTATATGTGGAGAAAAGACTGATTCTTGGTGCTCAGCCACAGAGGTTCAAATACTCTTTAGTTTTGTTTGATACTGAACATTTTCATTTTCCATTGAAGCCAGAAATACAGTGCTCAGGAGTTTCCTAGATTAGGTCCTTAGTAAGACTGATTTAAAGTTTTATACAGTTGACAAGTACCATGTAAATTATTTCTTTGAAGCCTGTCATGTTACCAATCAGCTGAAACACAAATTTTGACCTTCCCGAATTTGAAAGGTCTTTAAGAAAGCAAATTTGAATTATAGTTCAGATTTTAAGGGGTAATTAAATGGAAAAATTTTGAACAAAATTCATGCAAGGATTCAGTGCTTTGTTTGCTTTCTTTTCATTTTAAGTTTTTATTGAATATAAAGTACATAAGGTAGTGAGACTAGATATTTTGACTTGGAATGTTTCCCTGCTCCGATCTGTAACCATCTGGCAATGTTTTCACCATTTGTGGGAAAGTGGATCTGGCTTACAGGAAAGAGCTAAATTTTAATCACTGGGTCTCTTTCATGAATTCCTGTAAAAGGAATTCCATTAAGGAAGAAAGTGGTAGTAAGTCTGGACCATCCAGATGCCTAAAATGACTTCATGCTACAAAAACCTTCTGGTCTCAGTGACTTGGTTTCTGGAGAACTGACTGGAAAAGCAAACTTTGTTCTGCTTACCAGATCACAAAAGAACATAGGAAAGCAGAGAGTTGTCAATTATAAATAACAAGAGAGTAATGTAAAGTATATTTGTGTCTCTTTTATGAGTGAGAAAATCTGCCTAACTAAAGCACATTCAGTGCTTCCTTTTTGTCTTAACTACTTTACAGGTAAAACACACAGGTAAATCCCTGGTGACTTCTGGCCTCAATTAACTAACTCTCCAGGAAATACTTTAAAAATTATATCAGCTTAATAATAAAAATAGTATGTGTGCCAAAGGACTTGCCCAGGGAACTCAGGTACAAACCATGAGAACACTGATAGGAAAATTCACTGAGGGAAAACTATATCAGATTCTTGGGTTTCACAGCACACCTGTTCCTTCAGCCAGGGGTTTTGCAGGGGGAGGCAGTATATCTTTGCAGCCTGCCTTCCAAGCTGGGCATTCAAGCAGTTTCTGACAAAATGCAGTAGAGCAAACTCTTGGGGAGAGAAAACAGCCTGAAGGAGGAAGCACTCCTCAGCAGTCCCTTTTACCCTGGGCTTACTCATGGCTACCCAGAGCCAATGGACAGGGTGACTGTGTCAGGAGCATAGTGCCTTCTGCACAACTCTGGCAAGGAGCAATGAAAACGTACACTCCAAGTATTTTAGGGTGCTGAGCTGCTCTGAGAGGAAAGGTCCATGACGAGACCATGAGCTAGGCAGTGGCAGTCTCTTTCCTTAAAGCAGCAACCTGTCCTCTTTCCTTTTAGGCAACAGGAGTGCCGCAGGAGAACAACTGAGAAGCACCAGCATGCGTTTGCATAAGACCTGCTGAATGTTTAACCGGGGATAGAAGACTTGCATGGCTAAGTTGACAGCCAGATCTGTTTCAATACCTTGACCATTGGAGCACACTAGGGCAGCCTCCAGACCGCACGCAGCTTCCTCGAGCAAATACCAATTATGGGACACTAAGCTAACTAGTGCCATAATCTGCTTCAGAGGTTAGATGCGTTTTCTTAGGCTCCTGTTAGAATTAAGTAGTTTGTTTTCTAATTCTAGCGCCTTTTAAACTCCACTTTGGATATCACACTGAGAATATCAGAAATAGGGTTTTTAAACATCATCTGACATTTCTCAATAGACCTATGGGTATGTATGCTCTCAATGTAATTAGTAACTATATAAACTTCTAAGCTTCCAGTCACTTGTACCTATGGGTAGTACAGTAGATACAACTAATAGCAGCGCCTTGTTTTTTAAAGTCTTTTAGGTTTTAATGCTCTAGGCCATCTTGATAGTATTGTGCATTTTTTACTTTTTTCTTCTTTTTTTTTTACAGTTTAATTTGTCAGATCTTGTTTTAAATAGAAGCTGAGAAATGCTTCATGCACAATGATTTTCAAAACTGATTGCACAGAGATTTGGCTTTTAGGAAGACTAATCATACTTAATTGAGCTAATGTCCAGTTTCCAAAATATTCTGTGTAGCTAATGAAGAAAAAAACTGAAATAAAACTGGATTTGTGCACAGATTTCAGAGTTTTCAGCATTTTTCTCTTGGTGACTAAAATACTCATCACACTTTACTAAAATCCACATTCCTCATGAACATCTAAATCTTTTCCAAGTAATCCACTGTTAGAAAAGTCTTTTAAAGGCTGGAAGTATTTCAAATATGCAAAGAATCCTGACTCAAATTAAGTTATGGGGGAGTTCTGCCACTGAGTGCACTGATGTTTAGTTTTATTCTCCAGATTTAGTCACAGGGAAAGAACCTTCTTGAAAAGAATTAACTGTAATTAAACACATAAAAATCAGCAAAGCTGCCTGCACAGAGGCTATCCCATTCATTTAATGCAGTTAATAACATACTCTCAAGCAGAGAATGTGTAGCAATTCTCCAAGTCTCATAGGTGACTGCTGGTTACTCAGACAGCAGTTTAAATTTCAGCAGTATTGGTTTTAGATGAGTCACATATATCCCTCTGTATTGACAAGCCCACCAAATATTTCATTTATAAGACTCCATTTCCAGGGAGGCTGTGTACAATTTTCAGGAAATGTTTGAGCAGTGTAATCATTTTTGAATGAGCCTGTGCCTTGTGTGAAAATGTCACGGCACCAGAGGTGACCTGAGGCTGACAGTCTGGCTGCCCTGCTCCTCCTCACTCTGGTGACCGCATCTGGTCACTGCAGGTCCGGCAGATCGCTCAGGGCTACATCCAGGTGGATTTTGGGTATCTACAAGGACTGAGGCGCTACAGCCCCTCTGGGCAAACTTTGCTGGAGTTTCATCACCCTTACAGTAAAAAAAGGCTTATGTTCAGACAAAATGTCTCGCATTTCAGTTTGCGCTCAGTGCCTCTTGTTCTCCTCATCCTTCTCATGGAGAATTAGTGGTTTCATTTCACTAACTTCAATTACAGCATATTCATCAGGCTTTTGCTCAGTAGGTAGAATTAAAGAACAAACTCCACAGCTTGCAGAACACAAGCCAGTCAGGCCAGGGGAGATGGAAGATCAGAGAGACAGTCAAAGAAGGCACAGTAGTGATGACAGCAGCTAGCTGTACTCAGATCCATACATACAGAACTCCAGCGAGTCACACATATGCCTAGCAAGTGGGACAGAGGAAATAAGGGCAGAAGTGATGGCAACTATCTACCCAGTTTGTCCCAAATAGCCATGGTAAATGTGTATAGCCATGGTAAATGTGATATCATACATTCCATACAATAATACAGGAATTTCAATTTCAGAAGAAGGTACCTGCCATGTATTTATGTTGTCTATACCTCAACATAAGGGAGGTAGCCTGCCCAACATAAAGGGTACAAATACAGGAAACCACAAGAGAAATGTTTAACTGGGTCCAGAGTCCTTAGAACACACACTAGCCATGCATCAAGTGCTCTGAACAAGCATAAAGCTACTACCTACTAAAAGCAGTATTTAATCAACAAATATCAAGTAATATAATGAGAAGGAGAATCACCTTTTAACTTACACAAATATGTTCATATAACTGGTTCTGGTTTCAAGCACAGAAACCAGTAAGAGCAAAGTAATATTTGCACACTATTACAGCTGAACAGCCAAGGTACTAAACCTTCTAGCATATGAATGTTCCTGAGCTTTGGGATAGTGTTTACTGGCCATCTGATGAGGTAGCAATATGCTGTAGGCTGACAATTAGCCTTCATTGGGCAATAACTGGTGTTTAGCATTTCATATGCTTTTACCTGGAAAGGTGCTATTGAACAGTGTCACTGCAAATTGAAGAGTTTAACATTTACCTGGGTTACCACTAAGATCCTTATGTGATGAGAGATACTGCCTTAAACTATTCAGGCTGGTAACAGCAGGAAGAACTCAAGCCTAAATATAATTTGATGCATTAACCAAGACTTCAGTGAAGGAGCTGCAACAGAAAGACATAGGAAGGCAAAGTAATGCCAGGAGTGAAGTGCAGTGTTTACATAAATTCAGCAAATTCCAAGGGTGTGGTGTTTTTGTTTTTGTTTTTGGAGTGTTATTACTAAAAATGTAGCAAGAAAATAAATTTTTTATCAAAGACATGTTTTAATTGGGAAGGCTATATAGCAAAGAGTGACTGGGAAGGCACACACCTTATGCAAGGGAAAAGATGACAGCGCAGGCTCTCCGGGAATTGAAATGCTATCTCAGTTTATTTGGCTGTGGGTGACAAGGGCTACATACCCTGAAACTAGAGACATATTTGGGGGAGATTGTTTCATTTATGGATAACCAGCAAGTGAGCAGCTCTTTTTCTCCATATGCTGAGGTTTGGGACCTCTAAAGCCTCTTACAGAAATTGTTGCTTAAAGAGGGTCCCTTGCTGCTTCAAGAGGTTCTTAATGTTCTTGTGGATAATTGGGCCTAGAGTTACTTTGTGTCTAACTCACTACAAAATCTTGGCATACACAAATCAGTTCAATTTGTTATTTAAGCCTGGGTGGCTGTTGAGTCTCTTGACATTTGAACATTGCTCATCACTGTCCATTGGTGTATAGAGGAACACAGCGGAATCAAAATCCACCTTATATATAACCCTTCTTTTATTACAGGTTTTTTTTCCCCTTAAACCACAAAGATACAAGATGTGCTATTCACTAGCTAATCCCTGTAGTTATTTTTTCACACTCCTCTCATGACTGAGAGAAAGCTGTGTTGCAAGAATATAGCCTTCCCAGGGGTAAAAGAGGTGACCTGCCTAAGGTGACTGTTTGCAGAGACAAACAGAACAAATCAAGCAGAAGCTCAGTGCTTTTCAACCATACCATATACTCTGCTCTTGCCAGTTTAGCTCATGAAAGATTTCACTGTCCTTGAATGTCAGAGCCTTATGTTCTGTGAATGGAAAGTAGTTCCATTCACTGTGTCTGGTGAAGGAAGCAAAACCACCAGGGATCAGCTGTGCAGGTCTTCAAGACTAGTTCTGACACCTGTAGCTCCTATGAAGTTTTATTCAATAATTCTATCTCAAACCTTTGAACCCTGCAGTGCTTAACACAGTAGTGTATTTCTTCACGGATGAATGACCCCCAAAATAGGGATAGACAAACTCTTCTGATCTAACTGATCTATTGTCCATGCCACACAAAAACATTTGAGGGGTTAACAAGTAATGAAACATGTTATGCCTTTCCCAGCTCTGTTTCCCCGTTGCTTTTACTCTCTAATTCACTAGAAACCTTTGGTACACATAAATAAGTATATTATTTTATCGTGAAACTCAACTGCTTTACGTTTAATGTGTACCTCCTTCCTGTCTCATTGCAGGTTGAGACAAGCATATAATGTTGAAGTCAACTCTATTTGCACTTCACTTCCCTGTAGGAAAAAATTCCTTCCTGAAGAAAGATAAAGTGTATGGGTTGTTCACTGACTCCTGCTTTGGTTTATTTTTCATGCTTATTCTACTCGTTCAGGCCCCTGTGCTTTCTCCCAGGTTTAGTTCAGCTGATTGGTTGACCTGTGGTCAGTGGTGATGAAGAACATTTTAAAACATGATGATTACATGTGAATTAATGTATTTCTTAGGACATGAAACATCATTAACTTGCTTCTTTAATTCATAATGATTAGAGGAACAGCATAAGAGGATTGTGTGGCACATGCTGCTCTTATCTGGCCAGTTTCCCTGAGATTCATGAATCACATGAATCGCAAAGCTACCACGAGAAAAAAATATTCCCTGACCAGAAAGCAAAACTTCTGCTGCAAAAGACAGCTATATCTTGATCTCTCCTCTCACTCAGTATATTCAGAATCAGATCCTCAGGATCTCTTGGTTTTCTTTTTTGTTTGTTTTTTAAAATCTCATTGTGAATGCAAAGTGTTTGATTTTCATTGTAAGTCACTGTCTTGGGAAGCTAAGAGCCACAGTCAGGAAAAGAAACTTCCTCTTCTTTGCCTAGCTGAAAAAGATGCCCCAGCAACACATCCCCTTTTAACTGTGAGCACTCTGATCAAATACGATTGCTGGAAAATGCTTCTTCCCTTGTTTCAACCTGCAGGCAGGTATACAGCTTTGCCCTTAAGAGAATTACAAAACTGCTGTGTGAGTGCTTGGAACCAGGTTCAGAGACCTACTGATCACTCACTCAGTGAATGGCCCTCAAGGTGCACATCCTAAGCACAAGGATAGTCATTTCTGTGGGGCAGAAACAGTTCTGGACATTAAAGAACTACTCTGTAAATGCTGAGGGTCTATAGCTACTGCAAAGACCAAGTTCATTTGAGGTCTGGTTACATATGGTTATAGAAAGCATGGTTTGAACCTTTCACTGGAATGTTGAAAAACCCTACTGAGAGGCACTCAGACCTGTGGCATATTTCTTTGTCATTGCTAGGGCTCTGAATAGGCCTGGGACTGCTGGTATGAGAATATTTACCAAGCATATTCACAGGGAGAAAACAAGCACTTGAAAACGCTTGCTTCATAGGAAATGTCCGAAATAGTCCTGTTTAAACCCAAATGCTGGAAGAAACCTTATCATCTTCTTGGGCTAGATCTTTATCTGATACAGGCTGGCATAGCTGTTGTCTGTTGTCAGCTGAATTAAAATGTTTTGTATTGATTGAAACAGCCGTTACTAGGACTGAGTATTTAATTCTGGTCACATTTATTACCTGAGACTTCAAACTATGCCCCTCCCAAATACGGTTACTTATGAGTGAAGAGGTACTGCTTGAGAAAAGCTTCAACTGCCAGTGTTTCATGTCCACCAGGAGTACTCAGAATTAGAGTCTTCAGAAAACTGGCAAGTGTGAGAGGAAAAGCTTCTTCCTACATTACTACGTGCGTTAAAAAAAATAGCACACGCCTCTGCTTTTGGATTTCACTTTGCTGCTTCATTGCAATGTAGACAGAGATTAAGAAGGTCCTTTAATTTGTTCTACCTATTTTGGGGTTCTGGTATCTTGCAAAAATGAAATCGTTGTGTTAAGGTTTATACTCAGAATTCTGGCCCCTGCTCTGTTGGCACAAAGCACTTGAAAAAACAGCTTAAGTAAGTTTAAGACTCCCAAACTTGGGATTTTTGCTAACACAGTGTTTAAGGCATTTTGCAAAGCAGTGCAATATTCCAATTGTAAAATCTCTTAAACCAGGCAGGAAAAGAACTCAAGGTTCTCCATGAAATTGAATTGCATAAAGCACAAAAATATAAATTATTGTTGCTTTTTTATATGCAATTGTGATATCACTTGCTTCATTCCTCTCTGACTCCACCTGGTTTAGTGGACGTGTCCCTGCCCATGGCAGGGGTGTTGGAATGAGATAATTTTAAGGTCCCTTCCAACCCAGGCCATTCTATGAGTTTATGATTCTGTGATGTATCATTCAGTTACCTCGCCCTTCTATCGAAAGACTGAGAAGTTGAAAACAAGGCCTAGAAATACCAAACGCACCTTTACAGACAACACCCACTCCCAAAAGAAATAAAGTTAGATATTTTTAGTAGTTTTTGACTCTGAAGTCACAATCATAACATTCAATAAAAGCAACTTTCATGACAAAAAATTCCCAAACACTTGTGCAGGTCTTTTTCACAGAGCTGAAAATTTTACAAAACAAACGGAAAATTCTTTCCATAGACTCATACTAAAATAAAGGTGGGGTTTTGGAAACCAGTTAGTTCTAAACAAAATAAGACCAAATACTGACTTGCCTTTGGAATTCCCTTATTTTCAACTGCAGAACAGCTAGTTAAGAGCATCCCAAGTAGATGAGTGAGTCATGGAGTCACTGTAACATTAAATACTTATAAGCATTATAAGGCATTTCTTTGAAACAGGTGTTGCTCTCTAGCTGTAAGGATATCTCATTGTCACTTGAAAAAATGGAAGCAACTGCAAATAACTGCATTTTCACAATGCCACTAGCTTGTATTTACAATTCCTGTTGAAAGCCAGCTATACCATAAACCAGAGATTCCAAAGCTCAGGCTTTGCCATGGACTGCAGGCTCGCTGGGATCAGCTGTGTGAGGACATTTGCACAGTTCGGTGAGGAGCAACCAGGACCAACACTCACCAGTGGCTTGAAATGGACAAACAGTTGCTGCTTTTGGCTATCCATCTGGTCGTACATGATTCGAAGGCTGGAGCCTATTCGTAGGTTGAAGATGTTTCTGAGCCGCCACAGTCTGCAGCTTTGCATACTAAGGTGAAATTGGCAGTGGATTTGTTACATGCAGAGCAATGAATCACCAGAGTTCATGAAGAGCTATGCATACTTTCAGCTATTCTTGGTACAAGGTGGGAAGTGTGCCAGTAAGGTCACACTCAAAAAATAATGAAGCAGCAACCAATTCTACTGTAAATCTCCTCCTTCAGATTTAGGATGGGAAGAAAGAAATATTTTGGTGTTGTAGCCAGTATACTCACCAACATAACAATTTGGAACTACTAGTGGCTGCTTTAACCCTCTACACAGATGTTCTGACTTTGTTGTTAAACAAACACAGTGGCTTGAAGGCAACTTCACGAAACTAATGAAAAGCAGCAGCACATTAAGTTAGCACATGTGTATTCCTACACACTATGCCACATTCTGGGTTCATGGAAATGATCCCATGTTTAAATAAAGAGAATTTGAATAGCTTTGGATGAAAGACCATGCAGAAAGGAAGGAAAGATGACGACCTTGGATCAAGTAGTTTAATCATGAGATCGTAAGATCAGAGTTGCCTACATAAATCACATCATGAAAGGACATTTTATAGATGTCTTCAATCAACTCATGGTCTTTGCTTCCTAAGAGCACATAAGAACTCCATATGCAAGATTACTTTGAGGACTCTGGTGAAACTGTACCCTTAGAAGAGATCTGGAATTATTAATTGGTGAAAGGGCAATGACTTAGTCGTTTAAAGCAGTGCTGATTTTTCAGTGTTATTACTACTCATGTTATTGTGATGCAAATAGTTTATACCAAACATTAAGAGTGCTGAGAAGAGATTTATTTTTGTTTAATAAGTACATGGGGTCAAAGTACGTGGCCTTGCCTGCTAGGGTAGAGGCATCATGGGTTACAGAAGCCAGTATTGCCATCTCATTTGAATGAATCATGGGTATATCTCGCCTACTTCTCTTTGGCTGATTGATAGAGATCTGTTGCATCACACTCCCTGGAGCATGGTTCTGGGGTACACACTGGGCTCTTAAATGCTTTTGGGTTGCTGCAGCCTTGTTGGCATTTCTCCTAGAGAACAGAGTCTGTACTAGCTACCTGTGTGCTGGCACAGGATCTCACAGGCCAGCTGACTTCTCAGGTAACTTCTCGTGTTACCACTGGCTCTTCCACATATGTCAGTAGTTTCCACGGACTCATCCTCTGGCATCACATTTCCAGACGAGGCACAAGGAAGGTAATTGACTTGCAGACAATCATGATGGGGGGGAGGGTGTCTTTGTGATAGGGTGGGTCTTGTAATTCATTTTTATAATTCATAAATTAGTAAGAATGATGTCCCAGAGACCCATAAAAAGAAAACATTAATTTGTACCGCAAGAGTCATTAGACCAGCTAGCACAATTAAAAAAGATGGACAATTTTGAGGCAGGTACAACCTCTTACTGCATGGAGATAATGAGCATAGGACTTAAACTCAGAAGAAGTTTATGTCTAAGATGGCAACCCTCTGGTTTACAGGAAAATTCTTGATAGAGGTGGGATTCTTTTATAGAAAGGTAACATCATCCTGAAGGGAAAAAAACAGGACTGATGGGAAATTTGCGAAGTAAGGCAATGTCGAAGTTAGAAAAGCTCTTCATACAAGTGCTTGTATAATAAGTTTTGAGTTTTACTGTTGATCCCCACAGAAGTAGGACTGGATGCAATGGTGCTGATCTCTCTCTATCCTAGTGATGTAATGACGAGTTTTTGAGGTTGTGCTTTTGGAAAGGGCAGCACCAATTCAGCAATGTTCTTTGTATCTCTTAGATCCCCTTCAGCAGAGACAGCTATGATTTAAAAATTCCTGTGAACTCTCCTGAGTCAAACAGGAGACAGACTGTTCTTCCAAGAGGTGCCTAGCACCAGAAGTGTGTGGGCTATCTGGGATCTGAGACTCCGTGACAGTTTTTGTTATGTTCTGGCTCCAAACTACTTGTTTTCTTTACTTGCCAATTACTTTTCATTGCAGGCACAATGTTAGTTCATCTCAAAGGAATTTGTTTACTGTTTTCCACTATTTCAAGCCTTATTCCTGGTTAGATTTCAACTTGGAAATTACCTTTTTCCACATAGACACATTTTTTCCCTCTACTGTTCTGATTAGATACTATTTTTTCCACTTTTTACCTTACTCCCGTAAGTAGCATTACTACTCACTGAAGGACACCAGTTGGCCTGAAGTTGTATTTTTTGTTATGGTTGAAGGTCTTCTCCAGTTAATAGGATGTCTTCTTTGCTGGATGCTGACCAATAATAGCTCGCTGGAGTAAAAGCAGGGCATTTTAAAGCGCTCCCTTGATGTGGTTTGTAACTTATTTTTCACTATCTTGGGTCTGTGGGAATGTGCTCTCAGCTCAAAATTTGGTTTTATTCCCTCCTTCCACTCCCCCTCCCACCACTTCCATCTCTTTTTTTTCCTGACTTTCTATGCTATTTTCTTTCCCCCCTCACCTTCCACCCCCTCCTGCCTTAATGATATTTTGTAAGCATCATGGGCTGAGCCAGGGGAGGGAATTTGATTCGGTGGTGAAGCTCCAACAAAGCAAGAGTGAGATGTTTAAATGGATTGGCAAAGCAGCATAATCAGCATGGAAGATGTATAGATTCTTCTTCCACTCTTCTACCATACTGTTTCCAAACATTGTCAAGTTGTATCTTTTTACAGGGCTTAAACCTGTCAAATAAATGAATCAAATTGACAGAATTCTTTGTCTTGCCTCTCTGTCCTAGTCAGTGGCGCTCATACCAAGGCTAAATAGAGGATTCTGTTTCCTTGGTGACCTCACACTTGCTAGCATTAAGTCAAATACCTTTCTTTAAGTCAGATAGGATATTGAGGTTACAATTAGGGCACTGAAGGAGGAAGATATTGAGGTAACAAAGAAATTATCATTTCAGAGTGAGAAGTCACCACAATGTGCAATACCCTTTCTTGGGAGTCCTTTTAATTCTTAAGACCAGAATCCCGAAGGTCTTCCATTGCTAAGGGAAGCAAGAAGAAGAAATTCAAGAGCCAGATCTGCTGTCTATGCAAACAAAATGCTCAGCACCTTCTGGGGGAGCCCTGAGAGGCATGTTGTGCTATGTTGATGATGTATTTTTATACACTGTGAGCATGACGGAGTAGAGAAGTGGAACTGGGCCCTGCACTGCCAGAACAGCTCAAGGTTAAGCACAACATAAATCCTAGCAGCCAACAGGAAAAGCTCTGCTGGAATACTGCACAGTAGCAGCTGGAGGACATTACATTATAATTAAAATTGGCTTCTACTCTAGGATTGGTTTAAGATCTGAGTGCTTGCCTACTTTAGTAGTAAAATATTTTAAGTCATAATACAGTTTAAAATAGAGAATATATATATATATAGTCACATTATAATACAAAATCTCCGCTCCTGCTTGGGGAGACAGAAATTTAAAAACTGTGTCACAACATTCGCACACTTCAGACTTATTTAACATTTTCCCTGGCTCTACTAATTTTCTACTTTCTAAATACGATTTACTTTCTAAATATATAAACTCAGCTAAACTAAATATATACATAAAAACAAGTTGGGAGGGTTCTGAGGGGTATGTTCTCCTGGTCTTAGAATATAAATCATATAGTGCATCTCAAATGGACCATGAAGATTTCTTTGGCAAAAGAGGGGGTTTTTTTAATATGAAAATAATTACAATGAGGGATGTACCACTTAGGGACAAGTGGTTATATGCAACCAGCTGTATCTATATGTATATAAACCAGCCAACTCCCAAGAGCCGTATCTGAATCTGTGTGCACAGACAGTATGTGTGAGATCGGAATTACTCATTCAAAAATTAAATTCAATAACAATTTATGCCTGTATGCCTTCAAAGGATGCATACAACTGTGACCAGAGCTTGAGCAGGTGTCCTGTGACACTTCTGCTAGAACAGAGTTAGAAGTGTCCCGGACTTCATAATCTGGACTGCTAAGAGCAGAGTGTCTGGGGATTTAACTCATGCTGTATGTCAGACTCTGCACCACATACAGTCATATCCCTAAGGGACAGCCAGGGTAGAGCATGGAATGAAAACTGTGATGTCCTGGAAGGAGAAGACTTCTTTTAGTCTCACAACGTGATGGGCGCAGAGGAAGTTGATGGACCAAAGGTAATTCAAGGCAGTAGGCATCTCAAAAGGGAAAATACTCGCCCTTGCAGTGGAGAAAGGCCCGGAGAACTGGTTTTGCACTTTTTTCTTGAATTCAACTGCAAGTGTCCAGCTCTCAGTGGCACTCATCAGATTGCTTGCTGTTCTTTAAAATTGTATGCTGTAGTTGAGGTGATATGTTTGACTTGAATCCATCCATCAGTTTCTTCTCCTTCTGCAGCTTTAATGCCTGGTTTCTTAGCACATCTCTTGTTCCTTCAGATGCACTCTCTTGTGCATGGAACATTTAAGCTACGCTTTGATAAATATCTGTGGTTTTACATTTTGTACCTCAGGTATTTATTTGGTTTACACAGACTTTCATTTTCTTGGACTGTCATTAATTTAAAGTTCTGTATCTTTGCTTAAACATGAAATGTATTAGTCAGTGATATGATAGCTTGAGTTCTACTTTATTACACCTAGGTGGAGCTGGCGAAATCACATGGTTATATTGATCTGAGCTGAAGCTGGGGTTCAGTTCTGACCTTCGACATACTCACAGAGTTCCTGCTGATTACAATGAAAGTCAGGCATATGCAGCCAAGGCTCAGCATTTGGCCTTTGGTCAGAATGTGTATTAGGTTTTGCTTTTCTCTAGAGATAGAGGTTATGTCAAAAAGATTGTCTATTTGAAACTTGTTTACTTTTGCTTGTCTGAAGCGTGGTGTCTGTTCCCATCATCTGACCTGAAATGAAAGTCACACAGAGCTAACATCTAACTTTGCCAACTGCAGTTCCCCTAGATTGCCAGTACTTTTGCATCAATGATGAGGGCAGGTCACATCACCTTGTTGACACAAAGATATGCCTCTGCAATGCAGCCCAGGGATGACACAGGTGACACTGTCTGTCTGTTTCACAAACAGAAGTATTACGTCAGTTCTTATTGGAAATTCCCCCCAGTCAGGCACCAAATGAAAAACAGTGGTTTAGCTGTTTAGATGGTACTTAGTTATGTTTATACAGGAACTGTTTAACTAATTTAGCAACAACATATTTAAAACTACCACTTTGCACAATGGAACAAAAAGCTGAAAACACCTAAAAGTAATGTTATTTTGAATGGCCTCAACAGAGCTGGCCAAATTTTTTTAGCACTTATTTTAGTGTCATTCGAACAGAGTGCACAGAAAGTTGAAGGTGAGACAGAGTTTTCTCATTCTGGTTCCAGTCAAAGGCACAGCAAGAAATTTCCTGTCCTGGGAGCTTACATTGTCTGAAGACAAAACCAGAAAAAGTTGTGGGGGAAAAGAATTACTACACAGTTGCTGAGATAAAAACCT
This sequence comes from Origma solitaria, assembly GCA_013397895.1. Taxonomy (NCBI): domain Eukaryota; kingdom Metazoa; phylum Chordata; class Aves; order Passeriformes; family Acanthizidae; genus Origma; species Origma solitaria. Next base: position 58,386 of record VZRL01001637.1, on the reverse strand, counting down.
TAGTCAAAGAAAGAATTATTTGCTCAAAGTTACCAGAGCTTGTAGTGTTCTGAGGACCTTCACTCACTGTTCCTGGATGAAGCACCAGAGTATTTTTCCACTCAAGTTTTGCTCCTTAGGGTAACATTTAACACTGTGAACGCATAGTATAAATACACATAAAACAAAATCAAAGTAGTTCAGATTATCTTGGAGTTTATGTCTACCCATTGTGTGTCTGTGTGTCCCATAGTGCAGGTGAAAATAGCTGTCCAGAACAGTAACGCAGACCAACTTTATAAGTAGTTCTAGAAGCAGAACTGGGACAGACGTGAGGAAGAAGGGAATCATGTTTACTGGCAACAAGAGAACTTGGATGAAGTTCTAAGACATCCTTGCTCACCTGACCACAGTTACTGCTGGGCTGAAAGCACCACAGAATAGGATAAAATATTCTAATGCTTATGATACAATCTACATTGTGCTGATAAAAAAGGTATGCAATTCTGGAGATATTTTGTGCAATTTATTACAAATTTTAAGGCTCTTTCAGTGGATTTAGCAGTGTGCTTTTCATGTTAGAATAGTCCTTTTCTGTAGCAATCTCAAAGTCAAGTTTTAGAATCACCTGAATTTAAAAAAAACATAGGGAAAATTGTATTTGAAAGAATGTTGATGGTTATATGTATTTAGATATGTACGTACAAGACTTTGGTGCATATAAAGTAGAAAGCAAGGATTGTAAGGCGTTATCATTTAAGGACTGGAAGAGGCTTCCTTTCACATACAGGGGGAAATTTTCTTTCTGAATTCTGAAGAAGTTTTGTGGGGTTGATTTCTTTTTTGGTCTTGGCATAGTTCTTGTGCAGGCCCTACCAAAGCGATGGCTGCAACCTTCAAGCAAAATTCTCATTGTTGTTTGGCAGGATCATTTCCCTGATTTTCCTCTGAAAGCATTTAAAACAGTTATCCTTTACAAGATTTATTTAAGTTTTTGTAAGAAAGAATTTAAAAGTGGAAGACAAAATTGCTGCCTAAGTCTTCGGCTCAAAGTTCTCTTCTTCTCCCAATGTGATCCCAAAATCTTGTTTGTAAGAAGTCTGAAACTGGTAATTGATTTTTTTTCAAGATCTAAACCAATAATTGGAGAAATGTAGGATTTAAGGTCATGACAAAAGGCTGATGGAACATTATAAAATAGCAGTTACTAGTGAAAGCCTGATCGTTAGGTTGTTAAGAGCTCCATAGGTATCTCTGTTGAGAGGTTGATGACTCCAGCAGCTTTACGAAAATAATGTGAGTAAACACCCTCTTAATTTTTTGCCAGACTGTCAGAGTCACATTCTCTCTAATGGTTTAAAAGTTTAAAATAATGTAAAGGACAAGAAAATCTGTTCTGTGTCAAGTAATGGAAGAGAACGTGAATAGGTGAAAATTCTTGAGACAAAGGTGGACCTCTTTCAGAATTTACACACTGATGAGTGTGGGAAAACTATTGGGCACCCAGAGAACAAAATCTCACACACGTTTTTGTCAAAATTGGATGTATACATTTATGTGTAGCTTACCATTCTCTTTTTCCTGCTTCCCTCATCTTTTTACATCTTTCTCTGTTTTAGAAAGTAATCATCTTGATATTTCTATCGATTCAATTATTTCACACTTACTTTACACGGCAGACTATTCAGAAATATTAAATTAGATAAATGGTCCCATACCAGAGAGTCAATTCAAATGCTAATGTAGCTATAGACCCTTTATTCCTGGTATATTCTTACATGGTAGAGTATTAGGGGTGATTCTGTCTCACTTGCTATATGAGCCTTCACAAAGTCCACCTCTGAAACAGAAACACTTCTAAGTATTTTTGCCCATATAGCTGCCAAGTTGTTTCCATGTATTTGAAGGACAAAGTCCAGCAGGTTTTTTCTGCAATACTCAGGTGTTTTCATAGAATCATAGAATAATCAAGGTTGGGAGACACTGTTATGATTGTCAAGTTCAACCATCAACTGAGCACTGCCCTAAACCCCTAAACCACATCACCCAGTGCCAGATCTGGATGCCTCTTGAACACCTCCAGTGATGGCGACTCCACCACCTCCCTGGGCAGCCTGTTTCATTGCATGAGCACCCTAATAGTGACAATTTTTTCTACTAGCTAATCTGAATCTTCAGGCCATTTCCTCTTGTCCTCTCACTGCAGGCACAGTAGCAGAGAACAGCCCCTACCTCACCACAGCCTCCTTTCAGGGAGTTACAAAAGCAATGAGATCCCCTGAGTCTTCTTAAGGCTCCCCTTTTAAAAGGAGAAATTTAAAAATGAAAGCTAAAAATATTAGAAAAAGATAAAAGTGGCAGCTGTTTCATGGAAATTTTGCACCATTTTTTTTTAGTAGACAATTACGTGTAAATACTGCTTTAAAAAGTGAAAGTACTTTTTGTGAGAAGATGTAAACCCTAAAATACTTTCCTACTTTCTCTGGGTTTTTTCCTTGTTTATATCCCTTGTGTAGAAAACAAGGTCTCAGTACTTGACAAGGTCCATTTCTTCAACTTCCTTTTTTTCCTACCATAGAATTTTTAAATATAAGAACAACCAGCATTTTTAACTTTGCTCTTCTTTCATGGAAATGATGTGGAAGGAAAAAAAACATCTGACAGAAACGAACAACCTATTTGCTAGATGGCACGCTGATGAGGATGACAGAAATATCTACCCTAAGTTCAGGGGTCAGAGTTGGACTCTGTAGCAATAAGCACAAGGAAAGAACTGGATAAAAGTCATTTTTCTTTCTTTCCTGGCTTTCTGAAACTCAGTAATCTTTCAACAAAAGACCCTTTAGATTTGCAGTTATTTGGGACTGAGGAAGAGGTGTTCAATTTCACTGTTGGCTCCTTCCAGCCAAACCTATAATTCAGCAGCTTCCACCAGAATGCAGAAAAAGAGTTGTCAATCAGCAGTTAAATACTGACATGAATAGTGCCTTTGTCAATATTTCTGTTCTGCCTTTGAAAGCACACGAGCCAAAACAAAAAATCTTTTTACAATGTGTGAAAAACAAAACTGAAACGCTCCAACAACCTTTGGCAGCTAGAAAGCTGCCCATATAAAGTCTTAAAAATTGAGTGGTAATTGTCAGGTGGAGGAAAGCATGTGTTCTTCGATTTGTCCATCAGGTAGTTCAGCAGCGCAGCTGTGGGTCCCAGAAAATCATTTCTTAGATGTGTCAGTTTTTTGGTTGCATTTTTTATTCACAATAATGAACCGTTTGCAGTCATCATTGTATTCATCTTAAGTGAGTTTCCCTTCTAAAGACATTAGCAAGACACTTTGTTTCCAGATCTTCAGTCAGATTTGATACATTCTAAATGCTGCCACATAAAATCCCCAGGCTGGGGGATTTCCTTACCTGGAGGAACCAAGATTTGAGTTTGTGTTATTTCCTTCTTAAATTCTGAATGCTCTGGGTGTCACAGACTCTTTGGTCAGCAGAAAGCCTTAGGTAAGTCAAGCTTAGATAAAGGATTTTTTTGTGTAATGTCCTAATGCAATTAAGTTATGTAAGCATACCTCTGACTTTAAATACAGGGATGGTTTGAACTATTCAAGTGGAATTCTGGTTTTGCTTGTTCTCCATGAGTGGCTGCGCTGAAGCTGTTAGCAAAGCCTTTCAGAATGTGAAGCATGAAACAGCGATGGAGGCAAAGAAAGGCAGTTTTTTAAGAGGCAGTAGGAAAACGAGCTTCACACACACAAAGAATACACTTTTCACACACATAAGTTTATAATCATCTATATTGGATAGTGTCAAGGACAGGTATTGCAGAAAGCACTGCAGGCAGTGACTAACTAAAGAGCATTGGGACAGAAGTGGAGCAACTATCTTGAGTTGCACAATCACACTTGCAAAACTGAATATTCAGACTTGTTTAGATTAAAGGGCACATAGGCCAAAGCTGCCAGTTTATCAACTGCCTTTATTCTCAATTATCTCAGATTTTAACTTTCACCAGTGATGGCAGGAAAATTATGAATACCTATGTAACGTCTAGCAGACTCAAAAGCAGCACCACTGTTCAGACTGCTCAGAAGTTGCTGGGAGTCCAAATTCTCTCAATAAAAGTAAATTCAAAACTTTGTGTCCTAGTTATTTGTCAAAAAATAATTTTTGTTTTGTTTTTATTTTTTAACAGGATAAACTGCTTTGTGCTCACATGCAACAATTTGGAGTTGGTTGTTTTCAGTCATCTGGCATCTTTTGTATACTAGTTAATACCCTTTGGAAGGGCATGCCTATTATAGACTTGTTATGTTTTCAGCAATTGCCTATAATTAGATCAACAGCTTCCTCTGGACAGTTACTGCTCAGATTTATAGCTGAATTAACATATGTCTTTTATCTGTAGGTCATCCAAGATCAGTTCAGATGACTGTAACCTTCCGCTTCGATTTTCAAATTAACTAGTCCTGGTAAAATTCCAGTTTATGCATACTCAATATCATTTATATTAGAGCAGCCTTGTTGCCAGCCTCTAGGTGCACTTGCTTGGAAGGTCTTTGATTCTGTGATAACTGGGAAAAGAAAGAAATTTCCTGACATGCCAAGTCAACAGCACTGGAAATGATGGACAGAAACTCAAGGTCTTTGAAAAAGGGGGAATGGGGAATGCATCTAAGTACTTGCAGGTGCCAAGGAGGGATCTCTTTTAGATTCTTGCAGATTCTTCCAGATAGATTCTTTCAAATCATAACAATCTTCTGGAAATCTAAGACACACATGTGAATCTTTCGGCAAGACCTAGCCTGCAGCTTCTGCTGAGGAAAACAGTGCTAGCTAGAATGCAGGCTGGGGTAAACTTTCTTAAAATTATGAGGTATAACACATGGTCTTAATTTAAAGCAGATCAATGCCAGTTTGTTTAAACAGGAAGAGACAGATGTAAACCTTGAGGTAGAAATAATTTCCAAATGCTGCCTGAGTTGAGAATACATGCGTGTAAATCGATGGAGGGATGCATACAGAAACACTATACATCCGAAGGGAAACCTAAATTGTAGGGCTTTGGATCACAATCTGTAGAGCTGGATGAATCTGTTGGGTGAATCTGTTGTTTCCTATGGCACAGGGGATACTTCCAGCCTGCCTTTTCTAACATAGTAAAGCTGGAGGCTTGGAATGAAGAGCAGAAATAGTTAAGTGAATCTTGTTATTTATGCTGGTGTAATATTCTTATTGTGGTCATTAAAAACCTACACTCAGATTTTGAATTTGCAGTCACTGCTTATGGCAAAACCTATTTTTTCTAGATCTTTACCTAGGATGTGTAGTTACTTTGTCCGCTGAAATCAGTGAAGTAACAGTGACCTAAGCCATGTGAGCTTTAATCCTGCCTGTGGCTGGAAGTCCAGTGTTTCCCTCCCATGCTTTGCAGTAGGAAAAGAAAAAGCAATTGACAAAAATTACACTTCTGTTTCGAACCAGAAACCATTTCTTTTGTTTGGCTTTGGTGTCTGGGGCTTTTTTCCCCATTTTTAGTGTATTTATGAAGTAGTCAACACCTACCAAAAGTGATACTGCAGCTGAAATGGTGATCAATTATGTATCAGAAGATCATTTGGGCTATGCATGCATTGACAAGTAGGATAACAGAGTAGGAGTGGATCTATAAAGTAAAACAATCCCTGGGTATTCCACAATGCATTGATTTCAGTAGGGTTTACTTCAGACTGATTTTCCTTCGATTCTGTCACTTTAGTGGCTGGAGCACTCCAGGGCCACATCTGGGTTGGAGTTACCTGCAGGTAATCCAGATAATATGCTTTGAGACCTCTCTGCAGCATGGTAAGTGAGAAAAATGATGAGGTTTGCTTCGAAGCTGTGCTTCTGGTCTCACCTAAAATGCAGTGTAGGAGAGCTTATCACTCTCTCCTGAAGATAAGTCATCAGTTTTCCATCCTGCAGTAAGTGCAGTCTGAGTATGGTTTTGCAAGTTCTTCCTTTGTTTAAAGCCTTCCTACTGGATTATATGTAAACTTGCTTGCAAAGGGATCGTTTCTGAGCTGAAGTAAAACATATCTGGTATATAGCATTGCTTACACTCTTCTGAGGCTTTCCAGAGAACAGCTGTTTCTTATTTTCAGAGTGTAGTGAAAAGGAGACAAATCTAGCAGCAAAACTCAGAGGGGGTGGAAATGGCTTAGAATTTGTTCTCCCTTTTTCAGGCGAGGTGCCTGACTCAAAAAACTTGAAACTGGAGCTGGGCAAGTTCCCTGAGGCAATACAAATGCCAAAGTGATTGGAATTTCCAAAGAACTGACCAATACATTTTCACCTGCAGAGGAAATTACTAAGCTATAAACCTTGCCATGGAAGTTTCATATCTCTTGAGTTACATACTTTCATTTTTGATGTGCCCAAATGACCAACATCACTTTATTTTTCATAAAGAAGTAACTTCACAAATCAGGGGACAGACAATAAGAGATTGATTTGAAGTCATTAAAACAATTAATCAGTATGCTTATTAGACAATAATGATTCCTGGAAAAAGTCTGAAACCACTGTTAGCATGAATATCACAGCTGGCAAGAGCACTTTCCAGAGGGTAGCCGGAGGTGGCCCTGACAGCTGCTCTGAACTGTCATGCTGCACATTCCATGGTTTAAACAGTAATTTATTTTGCAATCCCTGCATCATCAATTCTGGGATGTTTGTCCATAATGTTTAATGTTTAAAGAGGTCAATATTTAAAGAGACTTGTTTTCAGCAAATAAAACCTCTACGTTGCTTTAAAGTTAATATGTCACACACTCTGATGGTGATACAGAGCAAGAACTGTCACCTACCAAGTGTCAGTGCCTCTGTTAAGAAATTATGGTGCCAAGTGAACCACTAGTGAAAAAGACCATTTAAAACTTCTGACGCAGTTTCGGAGTATCTTAGTAAAGTTCACCAGAGCTTAAAGGAAAAACTCAATTTGTTAATCCTATTCAAGACATGCAGGGGAACAAAAAAGCATGAATAGTACAGAAAAGGCTATATAGGATTTGCCAATGTGGAGAAATCTGCTGCTCTCCTTCTTCTGCAAGCCAACATGGGAATAAAGAGGCATGGGTTTTGGCAGACTGTGGGATACGCTGCTGCCCTCAGTAACGCCTGTAAGAGTTTCCACAATACCTTCCTCTAGGATCTCTGATTTGAAGTCTCATGGTCATGCTTGGCATCGAAGTTCCCAAAGGGATGCTGGAATAACTGAACAGCAACTTTGTGGGTTGTGCTGCCCACACGGGAAGATGATGGCAATAAAAGCTACAGGCACAGAAATTGCAGTGTACACATCTGCATGGTAATATGAGCAAAGAAGTAAAGGGCTGGTGGAATCCTTTCATGTGCTGGTGACCCAAGTTTGGCAGGCTTTGCCTCTGCTGAGATTCCCCGCTTTGCCTGACAGGGCTTTCTGCTGCTAAGCTCTGTGGCAGCGATGCTGGGAAGCAGAACCTGCCCTCCCTCTCCTCCCACGCAGAGGAGAGGAGCTGCTTTAAACAGCAGACGGCCAAAAGAACTCTGAGCAAAATTCATAATTACTGGAATCTCAGAGATACTTACGCACCTGCTAATTGAAACTCTTAGAAAGATTAGTGAGTGGACTTCTGAATTTATACCATTCATTATATAAATACAATTATAAAATTTAATCTGACTTGGGGAAATTCACACCTACAAGCAAAAAGAAAATCATTCCACTGTTTTGGAAAAGCAGCCCTTGAATATAAAATTAGTTTAGTTAAAGCATCAGGTTAAACATCTTGGCGCAGTGTATCTGTTGTGCAAACATAAACTAAACAATAAACATCCTTATAATTTCAATCTTTCTGATTTTTCAGAAGCTGTGACTATTTGTTTCCAGATTCTCTAAGCAGGTATGATAATTCTGGGAAAAGGGGAGATGTTAAAAAACATACTGTCTCTTGACAAGGAATTTTGGCATTTTAAGCTTATGTGATTTTCACTTCCTGAAAATCACATCAGATAATATCTTTCCTTGGCAATAAGTATTTTTGTTTGTTTGTTTAAAGGGAGGAGAAAATACAGCTTAACACTTACAAGTACCACTTTGAAAGAAATGGGAAATGTATTTTGTTTCCCCAAATGAAGCTTTGCGAGTTAGATCCTCCATGGTCCTTAAAGGCACTAATAATTTCTTGTAAACAGAATAGCAAAACAAATAAGACTTATAAAATCATCTGAATACTCAGGTTTCTGTCTCCAGACCTAAAAATGCTGTGAAGTCAAGGCAAACTGCCAAGAGTTTCACACCCAGTGCTGAACTGGCATAGAGTCAAAGGTTGCTAGTTGCATTTGGATGCCAAAACATTAGCACTGCTCTCACTACTGGGTTTTACACATCCTTTTACAAAGCAAGATACTTTGCAATCTTTGCCACTTCTACCAGCTTTGACTGCTTGCTTTTCCAAGTTTTCCTTGAGTGCTAATCTTGCTGCTGGTAAGAAAGCATCTTGCATACTAAACTATTCCTCTTCAGGAGTAGATGTTGATGTATATCCCTCCTCTGCAATGGGAAACACACGCACCAAGTGTTGCATGCTGTGCATATCTCAGCAGCATCAGCTCAGTGCCTTTCACGCCTGCTTTTTGGTTCACCATTCAGCCACACCGAGACAACCCCCAAAGCCTCAGCCTGAGCTCCACATATGTGTGTGGATGGGGACAGACTGCCCTTTCTTAGAGCCCCCAAACACATCCAGACTTCCACGCAGAAATGGAGCATGTTAAGTGCAATACTGCCCTGTTGGTGTTACCCCAAGCCTGACCCTCATTAACACTGCGGGAATACGCTCAGTGACTGACCACCACAGTTTAAAAGGCTATAGACCACACCAGCTGGGATCTGTCCCTGACCCCTGGTCACAACTACTGTCTGCCCTCAGACGACACCATACCGGTACAGCAAGACGTTTGACCCATAACTTGCAAGCATACTTTTTGGACGTAGGATTTTTTTTATTATGTGCTCAGAAACCAATCAGCACAAACTTCACTTTTAGCTCAGAAACGTTCCCACTGAACGCAGTGGGAGTATTCACATATTAAATGCTCTGGGATTAGTCACATGAGTGAGGCCAAGAGCTCCCAGATATGCCTAAAGTCCTTTTCTTTTATAAACATCTAAGTGTATCAAAACACCTGACAAAATGGCAGATTGACACCCTTACAATATGTGATATTATGGCACTTTAATACAAGGCTCTGTTCTCTAGGAAAAGCAAGGACTCCAATCACAGAAAACTCAGCGTAACATTATTTCTTGGTGGATGTCCAAGTGTCCAGCAGAATACAGCTGAGCAGATGTCTCCTTGTACCAGGGCAGAGTTAACTCTGGCAGTTGGGGGGGAAACCACTGCAGCCTGTGGGGAAGCATTTAATCTCTGTTCCTCTGTGCAATTCCCAGTGACACAGTAAAAAGAACACATGCTGCAATTAATGATTCACACATTTATAACCCAATCCTCTTGACCTTTGTTAGCCAAAACACCTAAGTAAACCAATCTCTATGCTTAAATTTCTTGTAACAGCTGTGAATATGGCAAATCTTAAATTTTTTAAAAAAAAAAAAAAGCTGGGGTGGAAGAATAATTGGTTCGATTCTTTTAGGTAACATGAAGAGAGAATACAGGAATGGACTTAATAGAACAAGTGGTAACTGCTAAAAACAAAATGTTAAAAGCTATTTTGCTTGTGTTGCACCCTTCAATTTTGCAATGATTACAAGTTGTTTGTTTATCTCATCTAAGAAACTGTTTCCTCATTTCATGTTACAGCAAATAGCTGACTAGGTGAAAAGGGTTGATCAGTAATTTTGAGGATTATAACTACATCATTGAACTGATTCCAAGTTAATGGTCATTAAAAAATCTGTTATCTTTGCACCAGTTCATTGAACAGAACACAGTATTTTGACTATTTCCAATTCTTAGGATGGCAGGCACATCCTAAAAGAATATATAAAATATATACATACTACTTTTTAATCACTACCTCTTTTGGTTTTATCCACACAGTGAAACAAACAAAACCTATAGGTAAATTTTATGCTCTTGAACAAGAGCAGGGCTCCTTTACGGAGTATGTCTCACTGAAGATGCTGCAGCTTGTAGCTAGGGTTTTGTCTTATGGCAGCAATGCATGCTTCCTATTTTGCAGTAACATATGGCATAATAACAATTTAGAAGCCTATTTGTGTCAGGCTAGCAAGGGAAAGCCAAATGAAGAAACAAAGTTATCGGGAGAAATAGTGTGTGTCTCACTCTCTAGAATACAATGCCAGTAAAGACACTTCTGCCTACTTTAAGCACTCTGCTTTAGAGGCCAAAAGTAAATTGGGATCCATAAGAATGACAGATTCCTTTAGCTCCACCTATTATCTGTAGCTTCCTGATCAAAGCTTTTAACTGAGTAAACCAATTTATGCTTCTATATTTGAGTCAAATATGCTTGACAGTGCACACCCTGCTGATTAAAAAAAGGTGCTTAATCAGCATAATTGCATGCTTTGTGCACAAGAGCCCAGCGTTTCACTGGAAACAGACTGGAGCATTTCAGCTGGTGAAAATGGCTATTGTCCAGATCATGAGAGATTGGGTAGGTTGTTTCTGTGTGGGCGTATTAGGCACACACAGAGGCCCTCTAAGGCAATGACTGCTGGATGACACTGGACCCATATGGCTGCAGAAAGGGTCAGAAAACTAATTGTTAGAGAGGTTTTAAGGGGGAATGGAAGGATGCTTGTAATATCACACTGAAAAGTGTAACATATAAACAATGAAAATGCTGAGCTTGCGCAGCAATTACTCAGAAATAGAAGGATATCACTGCAACTTCCTACATAGAAACACAATGTAGGTAAGTGTTTGAGCCCTCTCCAAGACTTTTCTTACGACAATTTGTTATTGAGGACAAATAAAAATTATTCAAACAAACAAACAAACCAACAAACCCTCCACTCCCAACATCTAAAATAACCTAAAAAAGGTTATTTATCTCTTCCAAAATCAATTTTTGCTCCCATTATGGAGTCACTATTTTCATTGTTCTTTGTGCTCAGGACTCAGAAAGTAAAGAGGTTCTTCATTTCTGAAGTGAAATAATGCAGACCTCAGGCTAATTTGCAAACAAACCTTGTGGCTTCCCTCAAGCCATCTGCTCTAGGACACAGAGATCTAATTTTCTTCACTTTCAGGATTGAGAAGCAAAAAGAAGAAGAAGAAAGGAAAAACTCTCTTTAATTTTATGTGTATATTACTTGTGTATTTCCTTAAGAAGAAGGCAAACAGTGTAATCTAAAGCACCTCAAAATCTTTTTCTTAGACTTTAATTGCCTGGCAGTTTAGGACTCTTAAGTAACCTGAGTCTCAGTGTTGTGCTTCCATCCATCCCTTCAATGCTGTAACTCCTGCTTTGTTACTGCAGTGTATACCTACAGGTATTGTGTCCACTGGGTATGTAGGCATAAAATCTGGTATAAAGGCATCAATAGGAATTTTGCTTCTTCATTTGCAGACTGGATTTCACTTACAGCTCATTGAATCACTGTTTGGTTTGGCTTAAGGGGTTTTTAACAGGGGGCAAGGTGCAATTAGATGCTACATATCACATTAATATTTCTGATGACTCCATTGACAACCAACAGTTTATCCTGAGTTTTTCAAACTACGTGATACTAGAAAACATTCATCCTCTATTTTCAGTAATTATTGCTTTTTGTGAAGCAAACATCTCTTGCTAATCTGCCTAAATGGGTCTTTAAAAAAAAAAAAAACAAAAAAAGGAAAGCAGGACAAGGTTTTTTAATTTTTGAAAGATAGCTGCTGCTTCTAGATATGCAACAACAGTTGCAAAAGCTGTATCAGCAGGACAGAAGAGCAATACCAGGAAAATGAGCAACTAGCCCCTGGAGACCTTGCTCTTGATATGTTGCAGAGTATCTGAATGATATAGCCATGGAGGAATTACAGGAATGTGAATGTTAATCTTACATATATCAAATCTATCTTCCTTGGAAATGTGGCTCTTCTCAGGAAAAACTGATTCATGTAAGTGAGTCTTGGAATAACTGACCTTTGGTGTTTTCCTATTAAGGTAAATAATCATCCTGTTTTCTAGCTGTACTAAGGATTTGTCTTGTCCAATGGAACAAGGGCTCTTTCTCTCAATTTGTCAGGGAAGTGGGGGGAACACCTTCTTCAGATTAGAAGTATGTGTATTGGTATATTACAACACAAATTGAGAGACAGAACTTCTTGAACCATGGCAGACTATAAAATCACTGCTCTCGGCTACTTAGTTTTACTAGAAATGAGCAATGCAGGATCTTTCTTTGCCCAAATTCACAATTTCTGATTGCATCCATTTCCCAATCTTTCATTAATATTTCCATTTTGCAAAGCAAGCATAAACCTGCTCAGTTTGGCACAGATGCAAATGATTTAGCAATTGCAACCACGAACATCCCATTATGTAACTGCATTTGCTTCCTATTTTAATCAGTGTGGTAAATTAGCAGTTGTATAAATCCGCAATTTAAAAACCCACTGATATGAAAGCATGATAGAGAAACCTTCTCTTTTGAGATGCTGCTGCCCTCCAGCTGAATATATCATGTTCAGTGCTATAGTTCTTGTCTGTAATGACACACTACCTACTTCACCTGTTTACTCTCCAAGAAATGTGCTGACTTGTAACATTTGTGCCCTATTGTAGAAGCAAGAGAGGGCAGAATGCAATGCCTTCATTTGGGTGACCTCTGCAGGTGCAGAGATGATCAGGTTGCTGCATTAGAGGTATCGTATTGATCCATGGTAAACTTTAGCTAACCCCACACTCAAGAACCGTTTAGACTGGGAGTAGCTGACTTCACAGTGAAAGAATTAGCTATTTCTAGAGAAATAAAAAAGTTTGTTTTTTCTGCTTTTATTCCTTTATTCTCTTGGACAGATGATTCCAAGACTACAGATTTTCCTCTATTCTCTATGTAACACGATAAAATAGAAAGCAGGAGTCTTGTCATCCAGTACAACTCTTCCCTTCAAGTTATGGCTAATATCCTGAATGTTAGCACAAGGAAGAAAGGCATACATGTCCTACATACACAGTAAGTTAAGAATTATCAACACCTAGTGACAATCTACAGAGACATAGCAATAACTTTGAAAAGGAAAAGCACATATATTTGGGTGCTGGGGAGCGGGGGAAGTAATTGTATAAAGTTGCCTCTCTAATTTGTAAACTTAATATTATGGGAACTATTAGTCACAGTCCCAGGGGATTTTTTATCGCCTGTCCAAGCCCAAAGCTGTTTTAAGAATGCAATATATGCATATTTAACATGCTTATTCCAGGAAGGAAATAGAGATTTTTTGTTTTCACATTCTCACTTTTTGCAGCTTCTAGTATATTAAAAATGTACAAATCCAAAGGTAATCTGTGAATGAAAGATTCTACCTATTCTGTTTGTCACCAAAATCACACATATTTGCAGTTCTGGTGACAAACTTGCAGACTGCAGTTATGTTGATTACTACCATTTTTGCAGATACAGTCCTACAATTTAAAGTCCTCACCAGTTAGTAAAAATATCAACCCAGACACATAAATTGTAACTTAGAAAAATTAGCAGAATATACACCATAAGCACCTAAATTCCAGGAAAAAGAAGTGCATGAGCTCATTGCAACCTCCTTACAGCTACAAAGTTCTTTAATATCAACATCAGTATTTTGCAATGTAATTACAAGTGTAATGTTTAAAGTCCTCTGGAATTAAAATTCTGCAACATGTGACTTTCAAAATTGGAAGCAGTATTCTAAATAAAGCCCCAGAATTTCTTGAAATTTTCTCTGAAAACTTTATTTTCTCTGCAGTATTTCCTGATGTCAGCTTTCAGTTTCATTTAACATAGAAAAAACCCTTGTCAAAATCCTGCCTGTATCACAGTAAGTTGTTAAGCAAATGAATAGCATATTATAACATTAATCCAGATCTTGGTTTTTATTTCTGTACATAACTTTTAATTATTACACACTTGTTAGAGCAGAAAGAGCTTTCCATCTATCTTATTTTTGTATTGAAAATGTGTCACAGTATCCTAACAAGTAAAAAGATGCTGACAAAGTAACAACTGCAGTTCCTGGCACCGAGAAGATCTACAGGAGTTTAGAACAGTAGAATAAACACATGTCCTAGGAAACTGACTTTTGTTACTGCCTCTCAGTCATCTTTAATAGAATCCTAACCTCTCTTCTTCTGCCTTAAAGCAAATGTAACTGTTGAAGCAAAACCCTTGTATTCTTGGTCTTGCTTCCCTACCACAGCCACTTTAAAACTCTCCCCTATCTGCTTTAAAATTCCTGTACCACACCAGACCAGACTGGTCAGATTATCTGTTTACCACTTTTGCTAACAAAACAAATTAACCTTTTGCACTGACAGAACCTGTGAGCATCTGGGACAGAAAGTATATTGTAAAATTATCAAGTCACTAAAAGCATCTTTTGAAGGCAGCTGTGAGTATACAAGTAATTTTGACAGTCTGGCATAAGGATATCTTCTTTCCCTGACTGTGATTAAGTACCATCACCAAAGATTTCAATATGAAATTCAAAATACAGGCATGGAGATATCTCTGATTTCATAGTCCATACTGGTATAAAACCTGGTTATCTATTAACCTAGTGATAGCTACCTGTCTTACATGAATGCAATAGGTCCTATGGACTTGCCAGTATCCTTTACAGATACAAATAATAAACATTACAAGTTCAGGTGGATTACTTATGCAGATATTGTGAAAATATCTTTAGAAAGGCCAGATGAGATGATAACCCAAGAAATTACAGGAAGAGGAAACAGAAAATATGAGACTGGAACAGAAGTCTTAAGAGGAAGAAAGGGAAGGTGTTTTATTGTCCATCAATGCTACTATTTTCCTGTGCCCAGGATTCAGTAAAGAACAGCAGCAAGAACAATCAATCCATAAAAGCCAGGCATCATTCTTGTTCTCGCTTTCTTTCAAAAAAAAATTCACCCCATTGCCTTGTGGATGTTCTCATTCATCCCAATCATTAGTTTTTATGACAGGACTTGCATTACTGTTTTCTCTTAACAGAGAGGCAGATGAGCAGCAGATGCTGGCCATAATATCACCTCTAATATGAGCTGTTTCTGTACTTCTTCACAGGTGTTTGTCTTCCACAAGACTGACAGCTGAATTCTGTTCAAACAGGATGATTAAGGCTGCAATAGGCACGAAGCCAAGTTTCCTCTTGGATCCTCTTCTTCTTCCTGCTGTGCCCCATGTGGCTGGCAGAGTTGTGCCATTGTGGAACAGAGGTTGCTGGAAGTGAATTCTTCTTAAGCAGACTGGCTTTTGTTCAGTTTTGACTCAGGCTTCCAGCCCAAACTCTTGAGCAATCTGCACTGAGAAACCGCTCTGTGGCCATGGTAGGGTTTGGATGGTTTTTGGATTTTTTTAGAGGATTCTAGTCTGAGTCAATCTGTGGTACAGAGAACCATTTTCTGAAAGGCTGTGTTCTGGGCAGAGGATCTTCATTATCAGCCTTGTGCTGGCATATTCTTTGAGACTTACATGAAACTAGGCTTTAGATTTAGATGCAGATGGAATTGTTGTTAGGTTTCTATAGCTCTATTTCTTTATGTGAGTCAATTGAAGAACAAATCAAGGAGGCATACCATATTCTTTCACTTCTTGTCTATTAATTAATTAATTCTTCTTTTTTCCCTGTAAAAATGACTGGAAAATGGTGTTTACACATTAAGTTTTTCTTTCTGAAAAAGGAAGACATGATTCAACAGCTCATTTTCTGTGACAGCCATAATCTTATCATGTGAAATCCAAGGTTGCTCTGTGCTCTAAAATAGTCAGCATGTTCCTCATCTTTTCGTGGACATGCAAATAGCTTTTCAGGTTTTACTAATCCTTTTCCACTTCTCTTGTTACCACTTCTAGAATTGCATTACCTGCAATGTCTCTGCAGTTTGTCTACAAACTCAGACAGTCTTTAGAAATATGATTTTTTGGGTGCACTCATATCAGCACAATGTTCACATTTTATGTGACCGTTGAAAGAGTATCCCTTGTTCATTTTATTAGTGACAATGGCAGACAATTGCTCCTGTCTATAATGAGAAGATGAGGCTAGTCACTCTTCCCTCATCCACTACCTCTGTAATCCTGTCATGGAAGGCCTCCAAATTTGTCAGGCATGATTAGTCTTAAGTGAAGTTTGTCACCAAACACCTCTGAATTTCCCATATACCTTAGTTAGTTTCCAGAAGGTTTGGCTCCATGGTTTTGCAGGCACTGAGGTGACTGACCATCCTGTAGTTCCCTAGATCTTCCTTCCTCATTTCTCTTTTTAAAAAATAGGGGTTATGTTTTCCCTTTTCCAGTCAGAGGGAACTTCACTGGATTGCCATGACTTCTCAAATATGATGGATAGAGATTTAGCTACTTCCTCCACCAGTTCGCTCAGGACCCACACGAGCATCTCGTTGGGTCCCACGGACTTGTGCACTTTCAGGTTTCTTAGATGTTCTTGAACCTGACCTACAGCAGGTGGCTCTTTGTTCTCTCAATCCCTCCCTTCACACTCTGCAATTTGGACAGTGTGACTGAAGAACTTACTGGTGAAGAAAGAGGCAAAAAAGTCATTGAGAACCTCAGCCTTTTTCATACCCTGAGTAACCAAGTCTCCTATATCCATCCTAAGAGAGCTCACATTGTTCCTAGTCTTCCTTTATCACCAGTGTACCTATAGAAGCTTTGCTTGTTGCCCTTGGTGTCCCTGGTCAGATTTAATTCTGTCAGTGGTTCAGCTTTCCTGATTTGGTTTCTAATCCCTGAATATTCAGACAATCTCTCTATATTCCTCCCAGGCTACTTGTTGTTCCCACCCTCTTCAGGCTTCCTCTGTATGTTTGAATCTGTCCTGCAGCTCCATGTCCATCCGTGCAGGCCTCCTAACATTTTCACCTGGCTTTCTCTTCATTGGGATGCTCCTGAGCCTGAAGGAGGTGATCCTTGAACATTAACCAGCTTTCCTGGGGTCTTCTTCCCTCCATGGCACTCTACCAAGCAGATCCCTCTAGGCCAAGTCAGCTCCCCTGAAGCCCAGGGCTTGCTTTCCTTCTCCTCACTGCCCTAAGGATCTCAAATGCCATCCCTGCACGGTCACTGCAGCCCAGGCTGTCCTTGATCTTCACATCCCACACCAGCCCCTCCTTGGCGAGAACAAGGTCCAGCACAGCACCTCTCCTTGCTGGCTTCTATCACCTGGAGAAGGAAGTTACCATCGAGGCATTCCAGGAAACTCCTGGGTTGCTTAATGCCCTGCTGGACTGTCCTTCCAACAGGTAACAGGGTGGTTGAAGTCCCCTGTGAGGACCAGGGCTGGTGAACACGAGGTGGTTCCCATCTGTAGATGACTCAGATCACCTATCCCTGCCATTCCTTTAATCCTGGCCCACAAGCTCTCAGTGAGTTCCTCATCCATCCCCAGGCACAATTCCATGCACTCCGAGCTTGTCATTGACATAGAAGGCAACATGTTCTCCTCATTTTCCCTGCCCATTTTTTTTAAAGAGGAATATATAAAATATAGAGAATTATTATTGGTTTTGGTCTTTTAAAATGTGTCCACTATTATCAAGCTACAATATTGCTTCAAATGTTTTCAAACAGTTTCTGCAGGGAGAATTATGTATTTATTAGACTGATTAAGTATAGTTGTAAAGATATTAAGTTATTAAGTATTATCACAGTTTAACCCCAGCTGGCTACTCAGCCCCATACAGCTGCTTACTCATTTCCCTCTAGTGGGATAAGAGACAGAATCAGAAGGGTAAAAGTGAGAAAACTTGTGGCTTGAGATAAAGACACTTTAACAGGCAAAGCAAAAGCCACGCATGCAAGCAAAGTGAAACAAGGAAATAATTCACTCCTCCCCAGAGACAGGCAGGTGTTCAGCCATCTCCAGGAAAGCCAGGCTTCATCATGTGTAAGACTGCCTTGAGAACACAAATGCCATCTCTCTAAACCTCCCTCTTTTCCTCCTTCTTCTGTCTTCCCTCAACTTCATATGCTGAGCATGATATCCTAAGATATAAAATATCTTTTTGGTCAGCTGGGGTCAGCTGTCCCAGCTGTGTCCCTTTCACAGCTCCTTATGCACCCCAGCCCACTCACTGCTGGGGTGGGGTGAGGAGCAGAAAAGGCCTTGGTTCTGCATAAACAGAGGTCAGCAGTAAGTAAAATACCCTGAGTTATCAACACAGCTTTCAGAACAAGTCCAAAATCCAGCCCCATACTAGCTACTGTGAAGAAAATTAACTCCATCCCAGACAAAGTCAGCACAAATGTTTTATAACAAGTTGTAAGTACCTAAAATCTGAGTCAATAAAAGTGCACATATGAAAAAACACAAGTCTTTCCTTCATTAGGTAAAGTGTAACATGATGATCAAAACGCAGCTATGACAGGGAGGGGGAAAAAAAAAAAGTGAGCCACTGAGAGGAGTGCTTTGGGAATGAATCTTAAAATGCTTCATTTAAAATCTGGCCGGGGCATCCTTTGGGGTTGCTATCTATTTCAGTGCAGCCAGCCTTTCATTGTCTCTCTCTTCCTGGGTTTTTCAGCCTTTCCCCAGATCTCTCCCCTTCACATATCCTGAGCACTCCATGTCCTAATGAAACTGAAATAATGGGGATGGTCCTACTGTCTCACCCCAGCACTACATGCTGTGTAACAGGGCTGCTGAAGGCACCTCTCTCCGCAGAGGACTGGGAAGTGTTAATGTCAGTCAGAGATTGCTGAGAGCAGGTCCCATCTGCCATGGATGTCAGAACAGACAAACATCAGATATTTCCCATGGGGCAACATTCCTTCATTTCTCATGGAGCAGCTTTTGCAGCTCCCTCCCTGCTCAGAAGATGGGTGCTTGTAAGCCTCCCTGCTGGAGACCTCTGCAGGTCATACACAGAGTCCCGGTACCAAAAGCAATGTGTGGCTTTCACTGCTGAACTGTGAGCCCGACCAAGGCGAATGCATCCTGTTGCATCCTGTTGAGCTACGCCTACATTCTGTATGGTCGAGATTGCCACTATTTAGCATTTTTAGCATTCTGATACCTGTCTATCACTGAATTGAAAGAGTTAACTTGAAAGGAAGAAAACATTAGGTACAGAATATACTTTGCACAAAAACTGAAAAGAGGGAACAAAAGGGGCAATGGTTTTAAACTGAAAGAGGGTAGGTTTAGACAGTATTGAAGGAAGCAGATTTTTACAATGAGGGTGGTCAAATACTGGCACAGCCTGCCCAGAGAAGTGGGAGGTGCCCCATCCCTGAAAACACTCAAGGTCAGATTGGATGGGGCTCCGAGCTGGTTTAATTGAGGATGTTCCTGCTCATTGCAGCGGAATGGACTAGGTGACCTTTAAACGTGCCTTCCAACCCAAACCATTCTATGATTCCATGGCTCTGTGTCAGTTGTGGTGACCAAGAGCTCCCTCTCGTGTGCTGCAGAAAGAGCAGCAAGTCCGTGTCTCCGCAGGTCTCACCTGGGGCCCGTAAGAGAAAACTTTTGCCAACATTTGCAGTCATGTTGAGTTCACTACCTTGTCTGAAAAGAAACAAATAAACAAACAAAAAAACACCATGTAAGGGAAATTTTAAAATAAATTCTTATCCACTTGACCTTCGTATGTACAAATACATTTTTTAAAGATGTTGAAAATCCAAGGACTCTGTTTATATGAAAACAGGTTCACAAATTCTTCTTGTCACTAAGACTCAGAATTCTGCAAGAGTGAATGTGGGGTATTTCAGATGGTAACAGGGGTCACAACTTTCCCAATAATCTTCCTTCTTCCAGGTCCTTGCACTGCAGCAGCTCTCAGCCTGTTCCTCTGTGAAGCTGTACGTGTGGAAATACAGTAAATGCTTAATTCTGGGTGCACCTAAATTCGGTTTTCATCTAAAACCTTTACTTGAATGTGTTATTTTCTTGGTGCGTTCCATTTGAATGCGTTTGGGTTTTTATGTAATCAACTAACATGAGCACGGACAGTAGTGCACTGACTTTTTCGACTCAAACAAGCTCATTTCTTGTTCACTGCAGTTTTGAAAACATGAGAACAGAGGTTAGAAAATGCACTGAACCTTGAAAAAAAGGATAAATTCAAGCAGTTTTAAGGTCTGGTGATTTTTTCCTCCACAGCATGACTTTGCACAAATCACACTGAAACGGCGTGATAAAAATGTGTTAGTATACTTGACTGGCCTTCAAGTGTTTTTCGCAGGTACCAGAGTTATTCAAGGCTGCTTTTTAAAGTACGAAGGACAGTGAACAGAAAAATTAATTTGTATTTTAGCCTGTCCGGTTTATTTTAGTAATTTTAGCCTTTCCAAAATGAAGCACTATTTTGGGAAGTAAAGAGGAATTAGTATCTTGATATCAAGTTATTTATATAAAATCTGCCAAAGCAAGCCCACAGCAAAGGCTTTTAAAGCTGAGGTACTTAAAATGGGGAAATGTTACCATTTTAGGTAGTTGGAGTAGCAAGATAAAGCATACTGTGGAATGTTCTGTTCGTGAGAACTAAATTAAAATGATAAAGTGGATTTTTTAAAATGTTACACACAATTAGACTTCGGGAAAGATGTTAAAGGACTGCAAAGGTGAAGAACAGCTTTTTTTCTTTTTTACAACTCAAATAACAGGAAACATTATTTCAGTCATAAGGCCTTATTTTATGTGTCTGAATTTGCATCCATATCTACAACCTCTAACATGGGTAAAAGATCTCTAACTACTTCAGGAGAAAAGATTAGAAACTTGATTCAGCTACTAAACAGACAAGAAACACAAACACCTGCATATCCTCTATTTTGCAGATTTGTATGGACTTTCTGCAGTGGCTTCCACATGTTTTTGAAGGAATGAGAACTGCTTGTACAAGTATGGTTCATCAGCAGTCTTCAGGAGAGCATGTTTTAACTGTCTGCACAAGAAGCATGTGTCATTTGACAGTTTTAATTTTCCAAAGACAGGAAGTGGCAATATACATTTACAAATCAAAACAATCAATGTAAAAATAAAATGAATCCTTGGGTTTTTTCCTAGTCCCTGGCTTTGTACATAAGGTAAAAAGGATCATTAATAAAGTCCTGTATCTATGCATGCATGTATGGGGAAAGCTGTAATATGGAATTGTGCTTGCAAATATTGTGTCATAATAGAGAAAAAAAAACCATAAAGATTTTGCTCAGGCAAGAACTATGCTGAGAGCACCTCAAATTGAGTCTCACCCTGCTTAAACAGACTGTCTAGTAGGAAAGGAAAACTCCTCATATGATTCCCTCTAAAATACATTTCTTGAACTTATTATTATATTTATTGAACTTATTTCAGTTTCAAGCTGGAAAAGAAGTACTGAAATTCATAAGCAGTTCATATTGCTAGTACGTGGTTCTCAATTACTATTATTGCTACATATTTAAAACAATTAGTCCTTAACAAATCCATACCAGATGAGCTACAAGCACACATCACAGTGGAGTTGATGTCACACACTTAGTGCTGACAGCTCTGCTCCTTGGTCGTCCTTAGTCACCAGGGTTAAGGGGACCAGGCTTGAGAGCTTCTTGCACGCAGTTTGCCTTCTTCACTCAGTTGAAGTTTTATACTCTTTGACCCCAATCCAAAAGGAAAAGGATGCAATTTCATCTGTTCTTGCTGCCTTATTTTGGGGGTTGGGGCATCTGGGGTTTTGCTTATTCTGCAGGGGTCACCAGACTCCCTTCTTGCCTGCTCTATATATTTTCCCTTCTGTTTTGTTGTTAAATTATTTCGTGATAAGTTTCAAATTCTCATTTCTTAGGTAAGCTTCATTTTGCCCATTTAGTGAGACTTCAGGAAAACAGCTGGAAAGAATGAACTAGGAAACTCTAAGCTGTACATGATCACTTCACTAGCTGTGAAAAACCACAGAGCAGGTCCTCCTGAAATGTATTTATTGCCATATGAAGGAGAAGGTGATTAGTGATACAGTTCATACAAGCCTGTAGGCACTGATTTAAGTAAAATGACTGGACCTGCATCGTATGGCCCAGATATATAAGCTGCTTTTGAGCTGTCCAGCAATCAGCCAACACTTAATGCAACCTAAAATAAAAGTGTGTTTAGATGAAAACAGCATATATCTGGGATTAATTGTAGATGGATAATGTCTGCCTCAGCTGTAGGGTGTATACTTGGTAAAAAGCATCTCCCATTTCATTTTAATCCCCACCTGCAAATCTATCAGAGCCTTCAACATATAAATTTTGGGTACTTCCGTCCTGTGAAATGCACTGATGCCCATGTTTCTTACACAGTGCTGAGGATGAAAATCACGTTTCACAAGCTAACACAGGACTTCTCTTTTCAAGGCTAGAGGATTATGAAGCAGCTTCCCAGTGTGGTGCTGCTTTTGGCAATAGGCACCTCATGCAGGTTCAGCCCGTCTTCCAAGGAAGCAAAATGGGTGGCCAGACCTACCATTTACAAGCTCATGCTTCTGCCTGGGAGATTGGAGCTGAGTTTTCCTTTTCCTGCCCCGCCTGATTTGCCACAGAACTTAATATAGTAAGAATGGAGGATATCTTTAATTTCTTCTTTTGAATTTGTAAAAATAACTGAGAAAGGCTGAGAGCGTTGGGGCTGTTCAGCCTGGAGAAGGGAAGGTTGTGGGGAGACCTCATGGCAACATTCCAGTATCTGAAGGGGCCGACAGGGAAGCTGGAGAGCAGCTCTTCATCAGGATCTGTGGTGACAGGAGGAGGAGCAATGGGTGTAAACTCAAAGAGGGGAAGCCTAGGTTAGACATGAGGAAGAAATTCTTTAGTGTGAGGATGATGAGACGATGGGGCAGGCTGCCCAGGCAGGACGGGGCAGTGTTCAGACTCGGCAGTGTTCAGGGCCAGGCTGGACGGGGCTCTGAGCAGCCTGGCCTAGTGGGAAGTGTCCCTGCCCATGCAAGGGGGGCTGGGACTCGCTGATCCTTAGGGTCCCTTCCAACCTTTAAAGCACTCCGATTCCATGAATCCATTTACTGGAGTAGGACTTGGAAGACCACACTGCTGCAGTCAGCGTGAGCACTTTGATCGATGTTTTGTATCTCTTTTTATTCATTCATCTCTTACTCATTCTCTGCAATGAACGCTTAAGTGTCTGCGAAGCGGAACTCTCCAGGCCCCCTCCCTGTGTGTCCCGCTTCTGAGGACACCGAGGTCGCTTTTTGCCTGCGCTCGGCCACAGAGGCCCACGATTTCCAGCTTTACGGCGCGCCGAGCGGGACCCTCACGAAACGTAAGCCGCGGGTAACGCCCCTGGGCAAACATGGCACCACCAGTCGCGACACCACGGGAAAAGGGCGGGGCCATGCCCGCCAGAGCCCGGCGCTTTGCCACCTCCTTCCCGCCTCCTTCCCGCCCCGTCCCGCCGGACGCACGTCCCGGAAGCGCTCCGGGAAGGCGCTGT
>VZRL01001637.1:0-34443 GCA_013397895.1 Origma solitaria | reverse complement strand
TGTAGGGGGTATTTGGGAGTAGCGCCCGTCGCGGGAGCAGCGCTGGGATCCAATGAGGCGTGGCCAGCTCGACTAAGGAGAACTCTGCGGGAGCGACCGGGACGCTTCCGAGTAGTGCAGGGATGAGAGGGACACAGCCCTCATCCTGTGAGGGCTCAAAACCGTTTGGCCCTGGAAACTGGCAGTGTTTGTACCCTGGTCGCTGCCATGAAGTGCCCCACCTGAACAGCGCAGAGAACACCTAAAGCACACCTGACCAGCAAGGTCCCACAGAAGTAATTCCCATGTGGTTTCTAAGCATTGACAGGATCAGCACAATACATCTTAAGAACAAATGCTTCGTATTTCAGGGTACAGTTCAGATTTGGGATGCGTACTAAACTGAAAGGGTGATAGGATAAGGAAGCAGTACAGCATCACTATTTTGGTGCCTCTGAGTATGTTAGCAAGGTTGGAATTTTTCAGTCTGTCACTTCAGTAGACGAAGTCACTGATGGTACAGTAGCAGCATGAGAGAAAAGTCATTCCCGATGACAGAAGTCACAGTTATCTTTGTGGGCTTTTGAAAGGACTGTGTAATTTTTGTGGGCTGACTTTTCTTGCTAAAGTCCTGTGCTTTCTAGTTTCTCAGTTGCTGTCCCATCTCAAGTATATTTGGAGAATGTTGCTGGTAAATGTTGGTCCTTGTTGCTCTGTCCTGTGTATTCTAAGTCTTGAATATCTTTTTCCCTACCCAAATATTTCTTGTCCCTGACTGTTTCTTCCGTAAAGTCTTTTCTGTGCAGTACTTTCCCCTGCTGTTTTGAGTGGGTATCACTGGACAGATAAGCCTGCTGTTGCCACTTTTGTTGGTGACCAGAACAGGATTAGCACTGCTAAAAGAAAAGTCTGGGTTTGACCAGCAACTGGCTGATTGAAGTGTTGTGTTAAAGCCCTTTGGCAGTACGTCTCAAGGGCCAACAGGAGGCACAAGCAAGTTTTGTGGCAAGGAATCCTAGGGTATTTTAAAGCTCTGGCCAGTCTTTACCACCTCTGTGTAAACCGACATTTTCAGGGTGTCTGTACAACTGAATGCAAGTGACTTCCATATCATTGGTAAAACGCACACCCTTATCAAGTCATACATCATAGTTCAAAAATGAAGAGCTGTGTTATTGCTTGCCAACTGGATACTTTTAAAAGTTTGCCTTTGTGGAGGGGCTGCTTCTCCAATCTGTTGTTATTTCAGTTGTTCCACTAACATCATCGTTTTAATGACCTGGTACTTCAATAAACTGATGAGCATTTAAACAATGCCATGTAGACTGAAGTACGGATACTAAAATATTTAAGTGATTTTTGCACACATATGAAATAAGTCTCTTCCTCCTTCAGCATGCTTTATCTTAAAAGTAAAAAGCTAGCAGCAAGGATAGAATGTAAAACTGCTACAGTAAGAGTCATCAGAATACCACATTGTGAATACCTCAGCTCCTGATCAGTCTATCTGTAGAATCCAGGTAGCAACACACTGTAGACCAATAGTAATCAAAGCCTCAAAAACCCCCTTAGGACAATTGTGAAGTTTTGAGTCAGTTGCATGTATTATCTGGATGTACTGGTTTTTGGAAGAACTCCTGTGTGCCTAACTGTGCAGGAGGGAGGCAGCAGGTTTCCCTGAACATTGTTCTGTTGACAGGAGCAGACAGGAAGACTGGACAGATTGAAATTCCTGTTCTGCTGGTCAAACACCATTCCTGCAGCCTAATGCAGCTGATCTAGTAGGGCAGTTACACTTTTCTGGCCACACAGGAAGGAGTGTCTTTCTGCATGTTAGCAGTCTCAACTGGATGAATGAGTTCCATGGAGGACTTTAGTATACAGCAGATTTCAGACTCATTACAGTAATGTCCCATTGAGTTTCATCTACTGTAGCCTTTGCTGTTGTACAGTTATTAATAACAAAGTAACAAAAATTGCTCTCTTAAAGGGTTTGAAAACACAGTTGACATTGCATATACTGAACCTAAAGCAGTTTTAATTATTTTCTGTGTGTTGTCCATGGGAAAATAATTTTGCAGACTTGCTTTGAAAGATTCTCAAATGAGTGCATTATATTTTAAAACACTTGTAAAAGCGAAAAGCTTTGTTTCCACTTGGCAGATCATACTTCTTAGAAGAAATATATAAATGTCCATTTTTTTAAAGACACAATTTCTTGGGTTTTGTTTCCAGGTGATCACTGGAGGTCATTATGATGTTGACTGTAGGCTGGAAGATCCTGATGGCGCTGTACTGTACAAAGAGATGAAGAAACAATATGACAGCTTCACATTTACTGCGTCCAGAAATGGAACATACAAGTTCTGCTTCAGCAATGAGTTCTCTACCTTCACACACAAAACTGTGTACTTCGATTTCCAGGTTGGAGAAGATCCACCACTGTTTCCTAGTGAGAACAGAGTAACTGCACTTACCCAGGTAAAACACTGTTGTGTTTGACAAAAGTTGTTAGGTGAAGTCAATTTTTTCTTCAAGTTCAGCTGCATTAGTTAGCTATGTCACTTTTGAAAATAAATTAATTGAAGCTTTTAAAGGACTCTAAATTATTACAGACAGGCTTCCCTTGTAAAAATAAGATCTGTAGAACACAAAACAGAGCTGATAAGGAATCACCAAATGTTTAAGAGGAAATTAAGACAGTAATTTAAACTTTAGGCCCCTATTTTTTGGGGTTTTGTTGTTTGGGTGGTCTCTGGATTTTTGGGGGTTTTTTCTGTTTGGTTGGTGGAGTTTTTCTGAAGTTTCTAAGGGAACTTCCTTTTAATGCCACAGCTGTGTGCCTCTTGATGTGTGGATTTCACAAATTAAATATTGGTGGAAGAGGGTTTAAAAAATTTCCAAACTCTGGAGAAATTCTGGGAAACATTTCTGTATTTGAAACAACAGAGTCTTTTCTTAGAAGGAGAACTCATGTAACTACTATTTTTTTAAAATGTAGAAAGAAATTCTAGCAAAACTAATAATGTCAGCTGTTTTTATCTGGCTTCTAGATATTTGAGCTTTATAAGTCTACAAAGTGTCAAGAGCGTCATTATTATTATATTTACAGGATCTTACAGTTCTGTACCACCTCTACAGAATCTAAATACATTAAAACTTCCTTTGGAGCACTTCATGAATTCCTGTTCACGTCCTTATATTTTAATCATCACCAAACCTCGCTTTAGGCAACCGTTTAAGAATACTGGATATGGTCACTGTTTTGCTCATCTGACCTCAGCAGTATAAATATCACTTCCCAAATGCCAATCTCATTTGAATTTACATCACATAAGTCCACGGTAACTGAGGTTTGTAATGAGGAGGTGATTTGCTGTGGATTCAGCCACAGCTCTTACCTTTTTCTTGTTCTTAGTTTCCTGCACTGCTTTATTTTGTGTTCTGCTTCTCGATACTGTATCTCTTAATTTATTTTCCTTACTTGTTTGTTAAGAAGGTTCTTTTTGCAGTTCTGGTCAGGCTTGTGGCATGACCATATTTGGGCAGCCTTTCACAGGGACAGTTAAAGATAAATCCCTAAAACCAGAGTGACTTTGTATTTAAATCCCTTGTCCAGATTAGGAGGTCTACAATTTACCAATAGCAAAACTTAGTTTGGAAAAACCCTCCCTGAATTTAATTCTGAAGATTATTTTAGACTTGTATTGAAAGTCATCAACTTGAAAATATGCTTAGACACAGATATAAGTGACTGAGAGCAGCCCTATAAGGATGTTAAACATTTCTCTTTATAATAATTTGTACTGTTTGATCTTCCCAAAATATTCATTTTGAGCCATTAAAGAGAAACCTAAATTGTGACTAGAAAATAAATCTTTTGAAGATCTATTGACTAATCTCTTGGTGATCAAAACAGAGTGAGGAGTACTTTTACTTACAGAAGATAAACTGAAAGTGCTAGAAATGTACATAAAAAAATATCTAGGGCTTGAAAACCAATTATGCTTTATTTTTTAAAAAAATTGGGCAAGATGGTAAGTATTTTTATATGAGTATGGTATTGAGTGTTCATTTTGAATCCAACTATGAATTTAGAATTTTTTCATCAATTCCCAGAGCTCGTTGCTTTTTAACAGATCCACAGTTTTATCTTCTTGTGTTTAACAGCATCACATTTTTGTGTGTGAAGTTTGATCAGTATAAGTTAAATTTTACTGTATTTACACTATTTCAGTCTGACACTAGTTTCAGTTAATTCTTATCTTGAAAAGTTGCTTGACTCCCCATTTGAAATATCAAAGTACAAAACCACTAGAAGGATTCTTAATTTCGTTGTATGTATTTGTTTGTTTCTCCAGATGGAGTCTGCATGTGTTTCAATTCATGAAGCTTTGAAGTCTGTCATCGATTATCAGACGCACTTCCGCTTGAGGGAAGCACAGGGCCGCAGCAGAGCAGAGGATTTAAACACAAGGGTGGCCTACTGGTCAATAGGGGAAGCAATCATTCTTCTTGTTGTCAGTATCGGGCAGGTATTTCTCCTTAAAAGCTTCTTCTCCGATAAAAGAACCACGACAACACGTGTTGGATCGTAACCAGTAGCGGTAAATGCTTCAGTTGTGTTACTCATTAAGATTAGTGGTTCTCCAGTTAACTGTAGGTACAGAGGTCTGAATATATGCAACATTCAAATGTGTATACTCCTCATTCTTAAAAATCACAAAACAAACCCAAAAAAAGTTATGAAAGGGACACATAAATTGAAATATTTTTAAGGATCCTTTGGAACTTAAGTGTTTCAATTCCTGTACTAAAATATCTGGCAATGTCTATTCTCTCTTTTTTTACCACTACTACTAGTCATCTGCAGTGTAACACTTTAAAATAACCCAACAGTCTTGTGTCTGATATGAGAGATGATATATATGAAAATCTCATTTGATTTTAATTTTCAGGCTGAATATCTTGGATTATAAAAAAGAAAATGTGATTAACTGTAGTGTACTGTTTTGATTTGCTGTTTTAAAAAAATGCAATCATACCCCTTGCTTATTTGTAAAATTGTTGAATGCTTGGCACTACATTGTGGTGCAAATTCTTCATCAGCCTGGAAAGTGTCCATCTTCAGAATTTGCTGAATTTTATACTTCACTATGATTGCTTAAACGTACATTCTTCTGTATTTAAATAAATACATTCTTTCTTTTGCAATGATAATTTTACTGAAGAAATTATAAGCTGAGACTACTCAGGAAATCCACTTCTGCATACAAAAAAAAATCCAAATTTCCAAGTTTGTGTAAAAAACATGCAGTAGAATAGGGAGTCTTGTAACTTTGTCATTGAAACTGTGCAGTACTTGTATGTGCTGCTGCTGCTTTTTTGGATTTAAGACCAGAAGTACCTTGGTTTGTTAAGCAGCGCAGCACCAGCACTGGATGAGGTTATATTGTGTGTTAGGCACGTACAAAGCTTTTTACTAAATTGTTTTCCTATTAAGAGGGCAATTTGATATTGATACTGCATTGCACAAGGGCTGTAAATTTTCCTCTGTGTGGTGTACTGAGATGTGACGCCCTTGCGCATTTAATTTCCACTCTGTTTTTTTAGTGGTCAGGAAATGTTTTAAATATTTCAGGTTATTTTTTTGGTAGAATTATTAGAGTTACATTGTTTTCACTGCTCATGTCTTCAGTAGCTTATGTACTGTAAAATTCTGTTTTATTTGGCTGTGGAAAGTAGTAAATGTATGTACATACCCATAGCTTGAACTGAGCTGGTCATAGTAAGGCTAAACTCCTTCAAGTGGCTCTGGAAGAAAAAGTAGGCTGACAAATTCTTGAATGCACACAAAATAAACTACAGTGAAAAATTTGTCATATATTACTAGCTAAATCAAAAGATGCTTCTTATACAAGTTCTCGGCAAGCAGAGAAAGACGGCTAAACCCTTATTAATTGCCTATATTATTTCCAGCAAAAATTTGAAATTACATATTCAGGTGACATTTGGGCAGTCTGAAGAATTGATCTAAGGTGACTTGATTTTAAAATCATGTCATGGCTGAAAAAAATAAAAGCGCCTCTACTCTGTTGTGAGCTGAATGACTGCTCTTTTGGAAACTGAAGGACAACATCAGACAGCTCAAAGATGATTTAAAAGGCCATGGAGGTATTAAAAATCTTTAAGTAAAATTCAGGATGTAAAGTTTTGCTGTCCTGTACTGAATTTTGAATCCTGCAGTCCTGTTTTGGGATGCAGGCTCCCCAAAAATAGTTAGACCCACTAATACGAGAAAGCTAAAGAGTCTGCTCTTGTCTTGCAATACAGATCTGTGCCTGCACAGAACATTCTTGATTGTACCTCTATGCTTTCTTCTTGTGTTTCAGCAACTGATGTTTAGTACTTTTTGTACTGCATTGCACACAATAATGAAGCAAATGGTACACTTTAGGTGCAAGTGTCAAATGAAAACATTATTTAGTTCTGCTAGCATTCACTATTATCTTCATGAGTTTGAATATTAGTTATGTAGCCTTAATCACAACAAAGGCATTTGTTTTAAGGCTTGAAATGTGTTGGAGTTTTCTTCCACTGAGTTGTTCTGTGTGCTGGCAAAATTGGTAAATAGTGCTATAAAACTGCTGATGATCAGCTATTGCATACATGTCTCCTTATTCTTTCATAATGTTTGAATGTGTGAAGTGGGACTGTTCAATTCAATATTACTCCCACTGCAGAGGTTTAGTGGACTTGACTTTTCCATTGAAGTTAGGTGTCTGAACCAATGCTATGGCATCCTGCTGCATAATATGCAGTAACAGCTTAAAAATGCCTTTATTTTTGTGTTGTTAAAAACATGGCACAAATACACATGTTTAAACGTAGCTGTATATAGTTTTTAAAATAACTGACTTAATAGGAAATAATAAAACACATGCTAACACGCAGTGGGTGAAGAAGTGCATCGTGACCTTTGGTTAAAGCTGCACCTTTTTAATATTTGAGCAGTTTGGATAATGGTGTGATACACAAGAAAACACCCTGCGTTAAAGGGGATATAACTGTGTTTTTAATTGCTAAAGGCTCTTGTTTTCAGCTATGCGTTGGATATTTTATGTTTACAAGACTTCTTTTCGTGTCCTGAAATGTTGGTTCTTTAGTTTGAGGGTGTGGGGGGGGAAATTTAGTTTGAATAAGACAAAAAGCAGACCCTGTGAATATTGTCTGAGAAAATAAAAAATTAATATATGAATGTGGTCTTACTGTTTTGTTTGCATATGGGATTGGGGAACATTATTCTTATTAAGCTCTGAAGCATAATATGAATAGTCAACTTATGTTTTAACACATTACAGTTAATCTACCCCCTGATACTTGATCATTACTTCTATTGCTGTACATCACAAAGTGTCCAGGGTCACTGCTGTTTGTAATCAGCCATGCTTAGTAAGGTAGTGTGGTTACTAGCTCTTTGCTCAGCACATCAGTAATGCAGGCAGTGATATTCATAAATCTCTTCATGCTGGAGTAGACTTCAAAGTACTTACCTGCAGGTACCAGGAATTACTTGGGATCTACTGCATCCTTTCACATTAATTCTGTAGATAAAAAGTGGGGCGGGGTGGGGGGGGCTGGAAAGGTGCTGTCCAATTAGTGCTTTGCAATTATGAGATACGAACTTCACGTAAGTAGTAACTAAATGTGTGACTTGGGGTACATTATACTGTGTTGCTTGAGTTTAAAGAACAGATACGGTAGGCATCAGTTCTCTTTCAGTAATGCTTTACTGTTATGGTCAAGTAGTTCTCTGGGGCTTTTTTAGGTGCACGGCCCCCAAGATTTTAAAGTAACTGAAGTTGTGGTCTGAAGCGCTTTTCCACTGAAAGCTGATAATCCTGAAAAAATTAGACAAAGTGAAAGATGAGTTAGTGGATCAGTGACATGCATGATGATGATGAAGGCTTCTATCAAGGAGGAAGTAGAAATGTGCTCCTGATCACCACAAATTTAATCAATTCCCAGACTGCCAGGCTACCAGAGAGCACAAGTGCAGCAGTGATAACACAACTGCCTCCTTCAGGGGTGAGATGAAACCAAAAGTTTAACACAGACCCTAAATTAAATGGATGCAAAGTCTTTCTCTCACATTATTCCCTCTGAACTGCAGAATCAAGTTCCAGAGAAACAAGGTTATGCTATGTGTATACTGAGGGTACTACTGATTTCGATGGAGTTAAGTGCTGTGAGACATGAGGGGAAGTGGTGACTCAGCTTAGCTTAGTAAAAACTCTGGTTACCTGACAGTAGCAGCTCTCAAAAGTTCCATTATTTGTGTTAAAATGTCCATGTTGCACTCCATAGGGCAAGATGTTATGTAAACATAAGCTGGTTTTACCTTGCAACACTTCTAAGCAGATTTATTTGACTCACTCATACCTTCTCCCCAACCTGCTGACAAGAACCAACATACACATGCAAATGGCCTGGTCAGCATCAATTGTGTGCAACACATTTTTAAGTAAGTGGACTGTTATGTGTGTCCATATTTTATGTATCTTACTCCAGGCTGTTTTGCTGGTGAACTAACAGGAAAGGGAGTGACATGGTTTATGCTGTAATTTTGTTGCCAGCCTCCTGTTTTCAGGATAGAAAGTCCTGTGTACTGTGGTTTTACCAGAGTGCAGCAACTAATCTTGACAGGACACCACGTTCCCTAATTTCACTGCTGATAATTGTGTGTTTGGTTATCAGTAGAGGCCAATGAATAAAACTTCTTGCTTTCTGTGATCTGAATCTCACTGTGAGACACTGCCCAGCTCAGAATGCAGCACATGAGAGGCAATAAAGCAGGATGCCATCCCTTCAATAGCCTGCATTGTTCAGGTGCACAGACCACAGCTGAATGTATGTTTTGGTGTGTTCCCACAAGGAGGATGCAGTGACCTCCTGCAGACATTTGTGGCAGGGCACAGCCAGTTACCAGGTCCATATCTGAGAGGCCTCCAGTTGATGGAGTATTCCTGGCTTAAGCAAGAACCTTTTTGTTAGGGATGGTTTCTAAGCATATCTTGGACATCCTTTCCTGAATTTATGTACAATGGTTTTCCTGTCACCAAAGGCAGCAGATTTGTTCAGACCTTACTGTAAATGTATATTCTTTATAAATTACCAAAAAGAGAGTATATTGGTACATTTGATATGCAGGGTATGAAAAACTGAAGAGAAGCATTTTCCTCCTGGAAGAAATCAA
This sequence comes from Origma solitaria, assembly GCA_013397895.1. Classification (NCBI taxonomy): domain Eukaryota; kingdom Metazoa; phylum Chordata; class Aves; order Passeriformes; family Acanthizidae; genus Origma; species Origma solitaria. Next base: position 25,208 of record VZRL01001637.1, on the reverse strand, counting down.
ACATGAGGAAAAAGGGTTTGGGAAGGTTAATGTATTGATGAGACAAGTTTTTTGGCACAGCACTGTTTTTCGCTGTGGTGTTCGGAAAACACAATACCACTGGATGTCCAGAAAGTACCTCAACAGGGACAGAAAGAGGGTAAACAAAATAGAAAGGAGAGAGGGGAAAGAAGGAGGAAAATGTAGGGAGTAAGAAAAGGAAGGAAAGAAGGGAGAGGACAGAGGGGACAAAATGGAGAAAGGAGCCCACATGCTGGGTTTGGAAGGCTTGAGGAGTGCCCAGCTGGCTTCCTGTGGACAAGAGGTGCTCCCTCTCCTCGGTTGCTGGTGACTGCTACCCCCAGTAGAGAATTGCAGCGTAATCTGCAAACAGCAGCTGAAAAACACACCAGAATCAACTCTTCCTAACACACACTCGCACACAGTGAGAAATTCAATGAAAATTGCCCTGGGGGAACTTAGAAGAAACATGTCAAATGGTGGGTGAAAGGTGGCTGCTACAAGGAGGGAATGTGAAGAATAGAGGGTGGCAACAACCAGAAGGTGCTGCCACCTGTGAAATACTCTGCCTCACCAGAAACCAGCCTTTAACCCACTGATACAAACCAACAGTAACTGCATTTCAGTGTCAGTGATTGTCCTGAACTACTGACTTAAGGCCAATTAAGGACAATTCTGCATGTCCCTTGCACTCTCAAAGATGCCCTAAGACATTAAAGACCTCACTTACTACCACACCACACTTGCTCTTCTCTGGAACAAAAGCCACCAGAATGCAAAAATTCACAGAGCTGAAAATGAGTCCATATTTCATGACTTGCACAAATCCCTAGGCCAAGCCCCTATTGAGTTACACCTCATTAAGTGGAATTGTGCAGCAAATGGAATTTTCACCCTCTTGCAAGTCTCAGCTTAGAAAGAAATTGCTTGAATTTCAAAATGCAATTAAAATCTTCAAAAAGCATTGGAAAATAATGTTTTTAGCAAAGTATGTGGCATTTGTCAGTCTAAATATTGCAGTTGCATTTCAGTTATAGACTGTTATGTTTTACAATACATTGGAACAGAGCACATGACGTCTAAAACCTTTCCTCCATATGACTATACTTTCCTACAAGAATACTCAAACCTGAAAACTTCCCCTTACTTATACCCCAAAACCCCAAGAGTTGAAAGTTGAACCAGGTTCTGCACTGGAAGGTATTCAGAAGTGCCAGTATTGGGGTGTCTTGTTGTAGTGTGAGAATTTCAACATCTGAAGTGACTGCAGAAACTATATTTCCACCTGTCATTTCCATTTACTGGCAAACCAAACACTGCACTATAGTAAAGAGATCCCTGCGTGGTGAATACAATCTGTCACTCGACACTCTCACTGCCTTTGGATGTTTGGATAGGGAAAGCTCTGATGGGTTTTTCCCATATTCAAATAGTGATAATGATAAACCCCTGTATCTTTGTCATACCTGTGGTGCATACTGATACAGCCTGAATTCCCAATAAGCTTAGACCAAAAGTAGTTATAAAGTCATAACAAAAAGCCCCAGGAGAGTAGGACTAGCCTGGGCCACCGGAATGTGCCTTCTCCTCTTGAGGCCCTAATCCCTCCTCAGGAGATCTACACATTTCACAACACAAAGAACCATCCACTTCCACTGACTCCTAGGAATGTGGCAAGATAAAACAGGGATGATTTGGACCACTAAATCATAGCTCCTTCAGATGCATCAACTGTGAAATGAGCATTTATGCAGGAAGGGCTCAAAGAACATCCTCCAGCCACTACAGCCTTCAGCACTCAATAGCAAGCAAGTGGCCTGCCATTAAAATACAAGTTCACAAGTCTTAATGACGATTCCCCAGACAAGAACCCACAGAAAAACCTTTAGCAGATCTGAAAAAAATATCAGTGATGGAAAATAAAGTGGAAAAAATGAAATTCTGAAAGACTCAGAGCCCTCACGTCCCCAGACTTGCTCACTTAGGTCACTGTTGGACACTGTACTGGAAATAGCAGATCCTACACAGCTCTGCATACAGATTTGCAACTCCGTGCTTTCAAACTTTTTGTGGCTATCCTTCAGAGCCCTTCACAATCTTTGAATCACCCAGACGTGGACACACAGATGATGGTATAAGATGGGCAAAAGAAACAGGTGCATTTGAATGGGTATTTCCTCTCCATAGCTCCTCTTCTTAGCTCCTTTTACATGGATTTGGAGCAAAAAAGATTCTTTTTCCCCACGCTGCAGACTAGGCAGGGGATCAGAGGAGGTCAAATTCTTCTGTCTCAAGCTCCTCATTGAGCTTGTGGAAATAATTCCAAAGCAACATCTGAGTCGGGCTATGGAGCAAGACTGTCTCAATTCCATCTCAATTTCCAGATTCCAGGACAGTAAGACAACCCTCCCATCCACCTTTTGAAATGTAACAACCATCAGACTTGTTCTTGTTTATGCTTTCAGCTCACCTAAGCCTGCATGGATGGTATCATGGATTAAATAATTTCAAGTGGGAGTGAAGGCTCACGCAGGCCAGGGAAGAGGGAGAGGGAGAAGGGATATGCAGCATTTTGTTTCCCAGAACTTTGCCAGCGCCTGCAGGAATGTGGAGCATCTTGGAAGTGGTGGTGATTGATGATAGTTAAAAGCTATTGCACAGTAGCTGTAGAGGCTGAAACACCATCTAAAGGACAGAAGATGGCAGTGGACACCCTGTCGAGGTCTGTCCTGCACCCCAGGGATGCCCTAAGGCAGAGCAGGTGACTGCTGATTAATTCCAACTCCACAAAAAACCCATTGATTTAGAAGGTTTCTTTTCACTATGTTTACCTTCCAGTTTGGCTGATTTGGCTGATTCAGCTGTCAGAATTTTTCCTTCACATCTTCATTTCCAAAATCTGCTTTTCAGGTGTGAAAGAAGCACCCAGTCTTTGGTCTCTAACATTATTAATGCAGGACAGCAAGTGGACGCAAAAAGTGATCTACTAATTTTTCTGCCAACATTGAGAACCTTGCAAGAACAAAAACTGTTGCTAGATGGCTTAATTCACCAAGGTCTTTGAGATACCACAGTATGATAGCAAACACCTGAATCTGAGTACTCAGGTGCTCTGGGGATATGTTTACAATTTCTAGAGCTATAAATAATACTCCCTGTGTCCTACCAGGCACTCTGAGTAAAGAAAGGATTCCATAGTTCTTATGTAGCTATGACTTTGAGTTCTATGTGTATACCCTTGCCCTTTCCCTTCACAACAGTTGAACACATTGAAGTCGGCTTGGGTGTTTCAAAACTACTGTGCCCTTGCTTTTGCCTGCCCCGTGGCTGGGCTGTAAGTCTTCTGCTGTGAAATTATTCCTCTGCATTTAGAACCCAAATGAAAGATGATGTGTTTCCATGTCAGCAGCCAAAAGAGAGGGCCTTTAGTGTCGTTCTAGAAAGAGAAGAAGGACAGTGAACAGGTCAGTCTGGCTGTTTTGTTTAGAGTGGCTGGGCAGGTGGAGAACACAGGTAAGTAAAGGCAGTGTTAAGGCCGCAAGGCCAGATCTTTCCCAAACCCAGGCAGAGGTAAAGGACAGTAACTGAGCAGCACTGGGAACCACAAAGAGGGAGCTGCTGTGGCTGTTTGCACCAGAAGACGTGCGGAGCTGAAGGGACAGGACAAGAGAAGTTAAATTAGCTGAACTAGCAGAACTACAGAAGTTCAGCCAACACAAGCTTTCCCCACATGGCACACTCAGTCACACAATAAGGCAGAGATCCCCTCAAAGGTTGGCATTGCAGGAGTTGTGATTGCTTTATGAGGGACAGTTTCCTACCGGTGGCTGTGGCAGAAGAATCTGCTGCTTGTGCAGAGAGGACATTTGTTATCTCAGTTGGAGAGCTCTCCAAATGGCAGCAGCTGGGAGAAATGCAGAGACCTTCAGGAGAGTTGCAGGCACTGGCAATCCTCTGAAACTTATACTCTCCTCAGACTGCCTGAGCTTCCTAGGCAAGAGAGCAAGGACTGCAGTGTACCTTGGAGGAGCAAAGAGCATAAAGTACAGTAAGGAGCAGGTGATACTGTCAGAAAATTCTGTTATTAGACCTGGGTACCTGTGCTCGGGAAATTAAATGACAGCCAGATGCTGGGCACAAAGGCAGAAGGCTTTGTACAACATCTAGATGTGAAGCTCCAGGGTCAGAAATTGGTATTTCGGTCCATCTTTGTTCTATTGGTTCAGGTAAATAGAAGGGACACAGGTGTCTGAGGGTGAGGACGTTGTATTCCATGAAACACTGTCAGTTCTATGTATGAAGCCAGGAATACACAGAAATCCAGAGTCCTGGTACCCAAACTGGGTGCAGAGAGCAAGGACTTAGGTCCATGGAGCACTAGGGAGCCTTCTGGGACAGGAGGAGTCTGAACAAGAGGAGAAAGCTGCACTTTGATATTAATGAGGTGAGGCTTCTGGCCCTAAAAACTCAAAGGCTCCCAGAGGAATATTGAAAGTGGAAGCTGGGGGAAAGCAAACAGGCACAGAAGAGCATGCAGTCCAGACTGCTGTGATGTTAAAAAGTGGATATAGCTAGGGTTCAATACCCCTTGGGAAATACCAGAAGGGAAATGAAAACAAAAATTGCAGTAAGTAAGGACAGCAATGCCAGCTGCCAGTTGGTTTTCACATGCAAAATTAAATGTTGGCATCAGGGCAAAATTTTCAGTACATCCATGCGTGGAGCCTAGAGAAAGAAGTTAGGGGTGATGAAATGGTTGCCTGCAAAGAGCAATGGCCATCTCAAGAACAGGGATATGGAGGATCAACAGGATTCAATGTTACCCTGCTGCCAGTGTCAGAGCAAGGAAGCAGTCACTGCCCTTCTTCCCTCCCTCTGCAAAGTTGTGGCCAAGGCCCTCCTACCTCCCCGAGTGCCAGTAGAGGTACTCCCCAAGTCCACTGAGTGCTCTTCTGCTCCTACAGCAATGCTGCCGGGGAGGAGGACAGGGGCCTTCACGGCCCATTTCCACTGGCACAGCACCTGTGATGCCAGACTGTGCCCAGCTGGACAGGAGCAGGTGGAGAAGGGGTGAGTACCAGTGACCCCACTGCCCACAGTTCCCGCAAGCACCTCCTTCTCTGAGCAGGGATGGAGGCTTCCTGTGATGCTGGGTGGTAGCCAGTGCCCCCCACACACAGTTCTGCCCAGTAGTAACTGGCCCTGAGGCCCCACGCCCAGAAAACGCAGAGGGCTGCCTCTGCCCCTGATGGTCACTGCGCACAGCTGGAATGCTGGTGGGATGAAGTTACCGAAGGGCTTCAGAAACCTGCCACACACCCACCTCCGGTGAATCAATGGACAAACACGGGGAATGAAAATCTGCACATAAAAGAGTGTGGCCAGCAGGATCAGGGCAGTGATCATCCTCCAGTACTCAGCACTGGTGAGGCCACACCTCGAGTTCTGTGTCCACCTGTGGGCCTGTTACCAAAAATCGGTAAAAATAAAAACTCCTTAACACTAATGTAGCATTAATAAGCATTCTTTATTCAGATGGATGCACAAGGAGTTATCTCCTCCAAAGACTCATGCATGCTGAGTATAGAAAATGTTCTGGTTTATATACTGTATTTTACATGCATATTGTTAGGTTTTTCTAGAAGAAACATACATACGATAATAATTTCTCTGATTAACAGGTAACAGATTAACAGACTAACAGATTAACAGATACGATATGATATGATAATAATTTCAGATACGATAATAATTTCTCTGATTAACATATGTTCCCTCCCCTCTGTGCATGTGTTCTTCTGTCCTGGGGGTCTCTTTGGTGATCCCTGGTGGTTGGGGACCCCAAACTCATTCCTGACTGCCTGGTGAACTGGTAGAAGCTAGCACAACTGGGCTGGTTGCTTTCCAATTCTTCTTCCTACAGAAAAAGCATGTGCAGCTCCACAGGCCAGTGGATTTTGAAGAATAAGCGTTGTATTAACCCACCACGTGCAAACAATTCATCTGGCAACAGGCCCCTCACTGCAAGAAGGATATTGAGGTGCTGGAGTGAGTCCAGAGAAGGGCAACAGAGCTGGTGAAAGGTCTGGAGCTGAGGTCCTGTGAGGAGCTGCAGTTGTTTAGTCACGAGAAAAGGACACTCGGGGGGACTTACCCCTCTACAGCTGCCTGAAACTGCAGGCTGTAGTCAGAGGGGGCTTGGTCTCTCTCAGGTAACAAGTGACAGACAGAGAGGACACAGCTTCAAGATGTGCGAGGGGAGGTTTAGGGTGGACATTACAAGGAATTTCTTCCCAGAAAGGTTGCCCAGGGAGGTGGCAAACTGAGTGTCCCTGCAGGTGTTTAAGACTAGCCGTGGCACTCAGTGCCATGTTTTGATTGACATGGTGGGGCTCGTTTACAGGCTGGCCTTGGTTGTCTCAGAGATCCTTTCCAACCTGACTGATTCCGTGATTCTGTAACAGCTGTGACATTACCGTGCACACTTACACAGTCCGTGCTCTCGCCGCGGTGGCACATCGCTACCGGCTAGGGCAGCAGGACGAGAAGGAAGGGAGAAAAGGGGGGTTTCCTTCAAGCCTCGTCTGTACCTGGAGGCAGCGGAGACAGCGACTCCCGGAGCACTCGCATACCGCGATCGGAGAGCGGCAGGCCCTGCGAGCGGGGCCCGGCGGGGCGGGGCGGGGCTGCCGGGCCGGCCCTTCCCGGTGTGGGCGGTGGCGGCGGCCATTGGCCCGCTCTGCTTCTGACATGGCGGCCAGCGTGGTGTCCAACCCGTCCCAGCTGCTGCCGCTCGGTAACGATGGGGGGCTCCCGGGGGTCCCTCTCGCGGTTCCTTCCCGGGCCCGGCCCGCCCGAGATCCCTCTCCGGGCGGCAGAGGCGGCCGTGGGTGCCTGTGGGTGGCGCGGGCTGCACCGGCGCCTGGCGGGAAGCGTGAGGGCGGGAGCGCCTCGCGTCAGGCGGCGGGGTCCGCGCGGCCCTCGGACGATATTCGGGGTCTGGGGGCGAGGGCGAGAAGGGAAGGAGTAGGGGATAGCGTGTGGGGGGTCTGGGGGGATGAGGTGGGGTGTGCGGCCGTGGGAGAGTCTGAGGGAGGCCTGTGTGTGGGAGTGGGTGTAAGGATGTTAAGAGGAGGGTTGGTTTCTGTGGGAGAATGGGGGGAGTGTGTGTAAGGGTGTGTGGGTAAAGGGTTGTGTGGGGTATGTCTGTTTATGTAAATAAACAAAAAACCTTGTAAACACAAGAGACTTGTTTTGTAGAACGTATGCTTTCATGTGTATCTACAGAACTTGTGGACAAATGCATAGGTTCACGCATTCACATCGTGATGAAGAGTGACAAAGAAATTGTTGGGACACTTCTAGGTTTTGATGATTTTGTCAGTATCCTTTGATGGAAGTTTAAGGCTGCTTTATGCTCTGGCCCAATTAATTTATAGCTATTGAGAGTTGTGAGTTCACTGAATAGAACCTTCTTATGTGCATCAGTTGTATTATTCTAATATTTTCAACTTTCAGGCAAAATCATATTTCAGTTCAAAATGAAATTAGCATTAAATATTTTTGTTTTAAAATTCTGGGCCTTATTTTCCTTGAAACTGGATTTTCAGATATGGTGTTGGAAGACGTTACAGAATTGTAAGTATTTTTTCTGCCTCTTGTTGCTATTTAATGTTTGGTTCACTGAAGTAAAATACTGTGTAATATCTGGTAGCAAAATGTTTTTATATTTTTTTAATACTTGCAAACTGACTAGTTTATCCTTGGACTCAAAACAATAGAGGGTGATCTGTTGAGGACAGTGATGTCACAGAGTAGCTATTGCACGATTTATACTTGCATGTGGATCCTGATTTGTAGTCTTAATTTTGCATGGGTTGTGTGGTGAACTTTCCAGTAATTAGTTTGCTTTTACATTTCCTTAAGGCCCAGGCAGAGATTCAACAAGGTAGCAAATGTAAGGATAAATACTTTTACTTTGTCATGCCATGGTGATATGTTGTATTCAAGAAATTGCCAATCTTTAGAGGGTGAATGCTTATCTCCATGTACTGAGTAGGAGCGACCTTTTCAGGTGCTGCTTAGGTTTCTCTGCCCGGGTGGTCCATTGTTCAAGATCATGCTTCAGTGTGGCTGCTTTATTTGTTAGTTCCAACAATGGTTACCTTAATGCAGAGATTTCTGTCAGTTCTGTGATCAAAACTGGAGCCGTTGTCCCTGGTTCTTTGTTCTCACTTGCTGTTTCTAATGCTCCTTCAGTGAGATCACACCTGAGGGCAGAAGAATCACAAAACTGGACCAGATTCTGCTAAATGGAAATAACATAACAATGGTAAGTCATCAAAGGCTGCATGCGTTGCTTTTCTGTACCTGTAAATCGATCAGTGATGTATTCATCTACTTGAAGCAGAGCTTTCCTGACAGTTCCATTACATCATGAACTTTCATGTAGCAGCTGGGGCATCTGTATATACGAATGATGCTGGAAAAATTTACCTTACTTCCTTACTCAGTATATGTTGCATTTTACAAAAGAATAAGTAAACCAGCCTGGCCCTTGTTTTGTTCTGGTAAATCTTTTTCTGGTCTCCAGGTATGCAAAGGCGTCGCTGACTTTGTAAGAATGATAAAAATCACTAAGGTTGAAAAAATATCTCCAAGACCATGCGGTCCAGCCTTTGACCAGCACCACCATGCCAGCTAAGCCATAGCACTAAGTGCCATATCCAGTCATTTCTTGAACAGTTCCAGGGATGGTGTCTCCACCACTTCCCTGAGTAGTCCATTCCAATGTCTGACTACCCTTTCAGTGAAGAAGTTCTTCCTGATGTGCAGGCTTGAACCTTCAGTGGCACAGCTTGAAGCCATTTCCTCTTGTTCTGTCACTGGTTGCCTGGGAGAAGAGGCTGACCCACACTTTGCTACAACCTCATTTTAAGCAATTGCAGGCAGGCTCTTCAGTGGCTTTTAACTCCCTGAGTGTTTGCCTGTGTTCCCAGGCCAAACATACCTGCTTGTACAGATGTGTCTGTAGCAATTTGGATGCTAACTAATTCATTGACTCATTTGGTGATTACAATACCACATGGTGCCCAGAGAGCTGCACCTTTATTCTGCCAAAAAATCTGGAGGTCTGTTGGATTATACTAATCAGAAGCACCAGGATTTTATCACATGGTGGTATGTGCAGGTCAGTACTCAAAGAGTAATTAAATGATGTGATTATGCATCCTTGAGTTGAATTCTGCAACTTCTTAAACACCACAAAAGCAGACCTACAGTGGCTTTTTTGCTTGTCTGCATAGCTGGCCACAAAGCCTAGACTTCCAACACAAGGGTTTTCCTAATTTTGTGGGAGGAGGAAGGCTGATTTGAATCTAAGTTGGTTCTGTATGAATGAGGAATTACATCCATTTTGCTGTTTCACCTACCTTGCTCCTCTGCACTGTGTGTCTGACCAAGCGGCATCCTATCTTAATTTCTAAGCCTTTTCCTGCATCAGTTTTTGTTCCGCATCCTTAAAGGACAGCATAGATTCTGACTCCTTGTATGGAGTGAAATTCCTATCATCCAGTTAAGCTGGTGGTGTGTTGCCCTTGAAGAAGAAGCTGATGAATCTTAGAGTGCAAATTTTCAGTAAGACATAGATATGCTTATGCATTAGACCTTGTGTCTGTTTTGGGGATGCATCTTCCCATATCAGGAAGTCTGTGCTTTAGACTTCTTTTGGTCCCAAAACTAGTGAAGCTCTTTCTCTTTGGAAGTGCTCAGCTGATGGTGATGAAGATATCAGTGAAAGGAATGGTTATCCATTTTTTTCCTCCTCAAATTTTTCCTTTTGTGCTTCTTTTTCTGTTGTTCAGTTCGTTGTTTCCTTCACAAGGAAATGCTATGCCACCCTACTCCCTGCTGCCTTTATGGTATGTGCTTCTCTGGTAATAACTGATTTCCTCTGTTGAGAGAGTCTAAAAGGCACTTTTGTGGTCTACCATTAAGTCATGTATAGCAAGAGCTGTCATCTATGGGTTTGTAGAAGTCAACTGTATGGCACTAATGCAGAAATGTTTTACTCTTTTATAGCTGGTTCCTGGAGGAGAAGGACCTGAAGTATGAGGACATGATATTCATATATATTTTTTATATATGTGCAAAATTCAAATAGAGATTTTGGGGTAGAAGTGTGTTTTGATGTGGATTGTTCATTTGCTTTGTTTATACATTTGGCATTTTACAAAAGACAGCTCTTTAGGAAAGATGCTGATGGTAATGTTGACTTTGTAAGTTGAAATCATGACTTTCTTGAAAAGACATATGAACCTCTTCTGAATAAAAGGCTTTTTCTTTGTTAGTTACTGTGTTCTGTTATGTAAGCACACAAGTTAGATAATTTTGTAACTACTTGATGGAATAGAAAAATGACAGTTATGTTTCAGTTGCCATTGGTCTTCAGTTTTTCTAAATCTGTTGCATTTGTTTCTGGCCCAAGTCTATATAATACACAAGTCATGAGCCTGGAGACTGTTGTTTTTGGCACACAGACAGATACTGAGATGGATGTTTTGTTTAAATGCTGCTTCAGGCTGTGTCACTGGAAACCATGTGGCAGAGTTCTGTAGAATTCGGAAAGCCCTTCAGACTGGGTGCATCTGTTTGATGTTCAGCAGCCTTTGTTTCTCCTGGCCTTGAGGTTCAGCTCTTACGGACCACTTTTGCTTGGTGGATATACTTCCTTACAGTAGAGATCCTGTAGTGGCATTTGGCAAGTAAGAACAGACAGACCAGACCCAGTCTATGTTCAAGAGGTAAAAATCCCAAAGGCTGATCTTAAAACTTCTCACTGATGTCAGTGGTGACACTGCTTTCACCACTCAGTGATGTTCTGTATATTCAAATTGCAAGCTGCCTGTGCCTGCTTCCACAGTTTGGAACTCATTTTAGAGTAAGCGGGTTTTTGGTTCCATCTGTTCTCCTGTGATAGAAAAGCTTGCCAGATAATTGCAAGCTACTCTTTCAGGACAATTTCTGTAAGGAATTGCTGTTTTGTTGTGATGCCATGCTGCCAGTGCAGCTTATGCTTCCATAATGCACCTCTCAACTATGTGGAAATGTCTTTGGAGAGGAATCACAGATACCAGCTGTCACTGTAAACAAGGAGAGTGCAGCATGGGTTCACATGGACGGGATGTGATTTGCCTTTCCATTATCAGAAGAAAGAAGAGTTGAAAGAAGGGGCTCAGGAGCAAGGCGCTGCAAGGAAGCTGCTGTATTGGATCTTTCTGCCTTGCTTGATCTGACAGAAAAGCTGCCTTCTGCTAGCTGAGTCTGAGCTCACAAAGCGGGGAGAACCTCTTGCTGTAGCCTGTTAAAGGGAGCGGGAGTCCCTCCTCTCTCCCAAGGAGTATGCAGCCTCTGGCTCGTGTTCTGAATAAACGATCTGCAATTGCAATGTTTAGATTGTGTCGTGGTAATCTATACCATTTACTCCTGAGCATGTTTGGGTTTTTTCTATCTCCATTTTCCCCACCAGCTTTTTTAATACATGTCAAAGTAAAAAAAAAAAGTTTTTTATAAGACTTATATTTGATTGAAATATCTTCTGTGGGTGTTTGCCTCAAACAGTTTATCTCATAGAAGTAGGTTGAGTCTTTTCACAAGAACACTTGAGAGACTTCTAGTCAGGGTAGTACTACTCTGTTGGGGTGTTGTTGCATACAGTTACATTTTCATTCCATTGTGTGCACTTAATTTCTACTCCACTCAGTGTTTTGAAAACAGTCATGCTTCTGAGAAGAGTAGATTTTGACTCAAAAGCAACTTCTCTTGACAGCACAAACATCTTGTTCTCTCAGGATTTTGTTACCTTGAAAAAACCGACTTTATACTGCCTCAGTTGCTGCTTGACTGGTTGTGTTTTGTTCCACTCCAGAAGAAGTATTAAGACCTAGCTTTTAGGAAGACATTTTAATTCCTGATTCACAGGTCTGCAGAGATCCCTCTAAAGACAGTCTGTGAATGCAAACACTGTTAGTTCGTTCTAAGATGAAACATTTGTTCACTTTCAGCTGAGAATACAAAGGGTTCCAGGTGGGTCTGGTTTGCTTTGCATCCGTTATTCCTGTAGCCTGTTGCTTTGGTAGTGCAGCTAATAAGCTTGTTGATTCAGTAAGTAAGTAGTGGTGGTTTTTGTTCTTCCTCCTAGAAACCCAAGTGCTTAATCATACTGCACTGTTTTCTGGACACTGGTGTTCTCCAGAATACTATTTAGGGTGCCACCACATGTAGGTCATTTAAAATAATAACCTTAGGCTTTAGAAATACAGAAAAATGAATGAGGCTTAAAGTTTAGAGCAAGGTTAGAGTCATGTTGAAATAACTTTGTGGTTATGACGTGCACAGTGATGGTTCTATTCAGATTTATGTTTGCTTTGCTTTCCGTTCTTCTTCAGGATAGCACTGGTTGCAGTAATCCTTAGTTCTGCTTCCTGGCTGTCTTAGTATGGAGCAAGTTCCCTTCTGCCTACTATTTCAATATACTTACTCAGTTTGGGTGTAAATATCCTCTGAGTAACCTCACTGAAATTATTAAAATTACTCCTGTCAGTCCCAGATCACTGGCAATTCTTAACACAGTCAGTGCTTCCAAAGCATGTAATTGTAATTTACCAGTCTCATCAGTAATGTGTCATTTTGCAGGTGTAACCGTACCTTGGTCAATTGAACTACAGTCAGACACAATGTAAGCAGAGAACACTAGATTTATTCCCGTTTCAATTCCCATGAATATGAGCTCGAGGCAGTTGATATAAGGAGTCAGCAAATATTTTCAGGAGCTTGCTTTGACATTTTCAAACTACCATAATGAACAGGAATCAAAATTCAGCTTTGTTTTGACTGATGCTGCATTAACGCTAGGCCACACTTTTGCCTTCTGCTGAAAGAGAGGATGGATTTGAATTAATCATTTATCAACTGATTCTGCAGCTTGATGTCATTTTCATGAAGACACTACGGTTGGTTGATTTAACTGTTAGAAACAAAATCAAGGATTCAAAATCCATGCCATTTTTTTTCAGAGGTCTTTGCTTGTATTTGTAGAATATGTTGCATAACTCCATTTTCTGCAAAACCTAATATATCTTCCATGGCTTTTTTCTTTAAGCTTTTGTAAACTCACATTCTCTTGAAACCTTCTTCTAGAAGCTCAAAATAAGCATTACAAATTAAGTATTTGTTGCTTTAACAGGAAAACAGTTACAAGAAAACAAAAGAATATACCTGTTTAATCCATTATGAAGAAATACTTCAAGCAGACTGAATATGATTTCCATACATCAATCCTTAATACAATTTGTTAGCCATTTTCTTTCTTCTGTTTATGATCAAAATTTTAAAATGCCTGTTTTATGGAAAAAATGGCAAAGTACTGTAGTTTCATTCCAATTAATGGGTTCTTAAAACCCAGAGTAACCTTTTAAAATCTAATTCAAACCTGTAAATATTAGTCTTTGTTTGTCTGGTTTTGCTTGCTTCTTTTAATGGATCTTCATATTTTGTTTTCAAGACTGATTAAAAAGAGTGGCCCTCAGCAGCCATTAAGTGCAAAGTGCTTTGGCAAGTTCTACTGTCACCTGCATTCCCCTGGCATTCCATTTGGTGAAGAACTTGACATGGCAGCAGCCCCTGCATAGAAGAGGAAAACACAGGTTATAAGCATTTATAAATAACCAGTTAAAATGTTCTTCCATTTACTAAGCCCTGGTATATTATTGTGATTTAGGAATGCCCCCACTGAGGCTCTCCCAAACCATGCACAGTTCTTAACAGTCCATTGTACTGTTCAACTTCCCCAGAGGCAGGTACGTGATAAGGAATATGATACCCACTCAATACCGTGCTCTCTGCCCCAGGATCTGTGTGGCTGTTTTTGAAATTAATCTCATTGTCTGACCCAATTCCTTCTGGGGTGCCATGTCACCACAGGGCTTGCTTTGCAAGGCCCAATATGATGTTCCAGGCAGCAGTGTGAGGCATAGGGTACATCTCCAGCCATACAGGGGTTGCTTCTACCACGGTCAGCATGTAGCACTTGCCTTGCTGGGTTTGTGGGAGTGCAGTTTAATCAGCCAGGCCTTCCCATATTTATATTTTGACCATTGTTCCCCATACCACAAAGGCTTTACCCACTTGGCCTGTTTGATTGCAGTGCATGTTTCACAGTTAAGGATAATCTGGGAAATTGTGTCCATGGTTAAGTTCACCCCTTTACCATGAGCCCATGTGTAATGTTGCATCTCTTCCCTGATTACCTGAGGTGTCATAGGCCCACCAAGCCTGAAATATTGCACCTTTTTTTGCCAGCCCAGATCCACCTGAGACACTTTAATCTTAGCAGCCCAATCCACCTGTCCATTGTTGTGATGTTCTTCAGTAGCCCAGCTCTTGGGTGTGTGTGCATCTATGTGATGTACTTTGACAGCCAATTTCTCTAGCCGGGGAGTGTCAAACTTTGACAGCCCAGATGGGTTTACCTCTGCATTGCCAATTGATCTTTTCCTGTTGATCCGGCCACCCCTACAGAGCATTGGCTACTGTTCAGTAGTTAGAGGTAGAGTGCTGGACATTTCTCTTGTTCAGCAATATTTATAGCCAGCTGGATGGCTTTCAGCTCTGCAACCTGACTTGATCCACTTTGTCCTGCAGTAGTTTTTGCAGCTTGCTGTGTAGTACTCCATATAGCAGCTTCCCATTTTTGATTTATCCCTATGATATGGCAGGAACTGTCAGTGACAAGGGCATGTTGCTTTTCTTCTTCTGGTAGCTGATTACATGGTGAGGCCTCCTCAGCACATGTCACCTTTTCATCCTCCTCTGATGATGATAGTCCAAAATGTTTGGGTTCCTTGATTTCCAAGGTCCCTGGGCAATCGGTATTTTCTATTTGAGCTCGCTGTGTGATGAGCACAATTCACTTACTCCACATAGCATCCGTGGCATGATGTGTGGAATGGGCTTTCCCTTTGAACATCCAGCCCAGCACTGGCAGGAGGAACTGTGCTTTGGTGCCAATCACTTCTAAAGCAGGTCAAACCCCTTCATAAGCTTCCAGGATCTCTTTTTCATGTGGGGTGTAATAGGCCTTAGATTTCTTGTATCTCTGAGTCTACAACCCCAGGGGTCATCCTGAAGTGTGCCTGGGTACTTTTTGCCAGAGACTCCAGGAAGGACCATTCTCCCCGGATGCAGTATAGAGCACATTTTTCACATGTGCTCTTATCCTGACTTATCCTGGCCCAAAGGTTACTGCATGAACAATCTCCTGTTTAGACCGTTCAAAAGCCTGTTGTTGTTCAGGACCCCACTTGAAATTATTCTTCTTCCATGTCACATGATATAGAGAGAGCTTACAATCTGACCATGATCTGTAACATGCATCCTCCAGAAACCCACAGTGGCAAGGAAAACCTGTGCCTCCTTCTTGCTGTTTGGTGGGGTCATTGCTGCTTGTTTTTTGACCACATCCATTGGAATCTGACAACATGCCTCTTGCCATTTTACTTCTAAAGCTGAATTTCCTGAGCAGATCCCTTGAACTTGCTTTGCTTTATGGCAAAACTGGCCTTCAGAAGGACCTGCATTATCTTCTCCTCTTTCTCAAAAACTTCCTTTGCTGTGTTGTGCCATAAGATACCATCAATGTACTGCAAGTGTTCTGGAGCCTCACCCTTTTCCAGCGCAGTCTGGATCAGCCCATGGCAAATGGTGGGGCTGTGTTTCCACCCCTGGGGCGGTCCATTCCAGGTGTACTGGACACTCCTCCAGGTGAAAACAAACTGTGGCCTGCACTCTGCTGCTAAAGGAATGGGAAAAAAACATATTAGCAATATCTGTGGTGGAATCACTTTGTTTCCCTGGACTCCAGTTCATACTGAAGTTCCAGTATGTCTGGCATGGCAGCTCTCAGTGGTGGTGTGACCTCGTTCAGGCCACTGACAGTCTATTGTCAGTCTCCACTCTCCACTGGACTTACACACTCACCATACAGGGCTATGAAAGGGTGAGCAAATCTTGCTGACCACTCCCTGGCTCTCCAGCTCTTGATCATCTTCTGGATGGGGGTCAGAGAGTCCTGGTTGGTGCAACATTGCCGACACTGTACTGCTGTGGTAGCCATTGGTGTTGTTCTTTGACCCTCAGCAGTCCCAGAGCAGAAGGGTCCTCTGAGAGACCAAGCAAGATCATCCTGGAGAGAATGTCTTCCCCTCACACTTGACGGGAACTGTCTTCAGAGGCTGAGAGTTTCTGTGCTTTTCCCAATCCCCTTGTCAACGCCCACATCATAGGACAAAGATCCCAGCTGCTTGGCTTCACAGCCATCCAGTTTCATATCATGGGCCCCAAAATCCCAGAACTGGAGCAGCCAGGTCACCAGGGGCTCTCCTGACTGGTGGCTGAAATTTATTAGTATACCTCACAGCTCACCTGGGGATAGGGATCATGTGATTATCTATGGCCCTGCCTCTTCCTCCTGTCTTGAGGGCTCTGCTTCCTCTTCATCCCTCACTAAGTGAACTGATTTCATGTTGGATTACTTTTTCTGTATAGTGGTGACTGCTACCAGCAGGGGTGTTCCTCTGGTTCAGCAGCAGTTTGAGTGGCCATGGTGCCTGTTGGTTTGCTTTCTTTCTCCTCCCTCTGGAGGTGATGTCTACTACTGAGCAGTGGCCAGTAAACAGTAGCCAGGACAGAACACATTGCATAAGTTCATGCCTCTCTGGAGCTACCACAGCATTTTTCTTTGACATATTTCATCACTTTAACAGGCTCCTGTAGTTGATCAGGAGTAAACTTCCAAACCGTTGGAGAAGTCCTCCAAACACTGGCCCATGTCCTCCCATATTCCATGCCACCCATTACTATCCCCCTTCACGGCAGATCTCTAAATAAGCTCCCTAGAAATCTTTCTTGGCTCTAAATATGGTGTGCACCACACTGAGGGAAGCCAGCAGAGCTAGCAACAAGAATATGCTTTCCTTAGCATCGAAAGTGAAATCAGAATTCTTAAAAGCTGTTGTAATAGGCTGAAGGAGGAAAAGGGAGTGAAAGGCTGGGGGAAATCTTCCTGGTCTTTTCCTGCCACAGATTGGATACTTTTAATAATGGATTCCCAAAGGTAGCATCTTAGGAAAGGGTAGGAGAGCAACACTGAATACATATCCCAAATGACCCTGATATCATGCAATGAGCTGGTATCAGACAGCGCATCATCAGAGCAATCCTGATTCCTCTCCCTGCTCTGAAAAAGAACAACACGATGGGCACATAGTGCATATATGAAAACATACTGGGTTTGTATGGCCAGGTTTTGGTACTGGGGGCTTCAGGGATGGTTTTTGTGAAAAGCTTCTGGAAGCTTCCTCCTTGTCTGGCAGGCCCATGCCAGATGGCTTCAGGATGGACCTGCCACTGTCCAAGGCTGGGCCAATCAGAAATGGTGGTAACACCTCTGTGCTAACATATTTAAGAAAAAGGAAAAAAAAGTTGTTGAACAGATATAACTGTGGCTAGAGAAGAGTGGGAGAATATTTGAGAGGAGCAACTGCAGACATCAAGATTAGGAGGGAAGGAGGAGGAGGAGTTGAGATCCACCCTTCAGTCTGTGGAGGAGAGCCATGCTCAGGTGAATGCTGAGAAGGGGCTGTGAACTCATGGGAGGTGCGTGCTCAAGCATGCTCCTGGCAGGGACCTGCACACCTGTGTAGAGAGGAGCCCTTGCTGGAGCAGGTTTCCTGGTAGGACTTGTGACCCTTTGGAGGACCCACGCTGGAGCAACCTGTTCTTGAAGGACTGCACACGGTGGAAGTGTGACCCCTGGGGCAGCAGTTTGGGAAGAACTGTTGCCCGTGGGATGGACTCACGTTGGAGAAGTTAATGGAGAACTCTCTCCTGTGGGAGGGACCCCACGGTGGAGCAGGAGGACTCCTCTCCCTGAGCAGTGGCAGAAACACGCAATGAGCTGACTACCCATGCCCTGTCTCCCTGCAATGATGGAGGGAGGAACATTGAGGTGGGAAGGAGGAAGAGTGTGGGGAAGGTGGTTTTGTTTTACTTCTTGTAAGGGTAAGTATCTTGTAAGGATACTTCTCTGATTTTGTTAGTAATAAATTCAAGTAATGTCTCTAATTCTAGCTGGTTTTGCCTGTGACAGTATTTGGTGAGTGATCTCTCCTGGTCCTTAGCTNGTGACAGTATTTGGTGAGTGCTCTCTCCTGGTCCTTAGCTCATGAACCCTTTGTGGTATTTTCTCTCCCCTGTCCAGCTGCAGAGGGGGTGGCAGAGAGGCTTTGGTGGGTGTCTGGCATCCAGCCAGAGTCAACCCACCATGGGGTTAGGTAGCACACCCATATGAGCAGATTAAACAGCATTGTAACCAGTGGCTCTGTACCTCATACAACAAATGCTTAGATCAAATTGTTTCCAGCTCACTCTGGGCAGATCAGTTATTATCTCAACCCTTCAAGCCCTACTCTGGGAGACAAATAAGGCTGTTGTGGTTTAGGAATGGTACTCCCCAATTCAGTGCCCCCGCTGAGCCTACCAAACTTCACACTGCTCCCTCTTGCTCCCCCTCTCTGCTGCAGAATGCTGGAGAGGAGAATTGGAGGCATTAAAGATAAAGATCATTGGTAAAGATAAGAAAAACTTACTTGAAACAGCAAGGAGATACAAAACTAAATGGTAACAGCAACAATATGCATGACAGAGGGGATAAGAAAAGAAACAGTTCTCACGGGAAAAAAACCAGAACAGATAATAGACAATATTAGACAGCTTCCTCTGCCACATTTTCTTGACCAGAAGAACCCCTTCTCTCCAGAACAGAGTCCCTTTCCCCTGCTCCTAGCAGTGATGTGAGGTGTTAATTAACCCCATCCTGGCCAAAATGACGACAATATATACTGATTTCAGTGTCTAACACATAGCGATGAAAAAGAAAAAGCCTCCTTTCCCTACTTTTGGTGTTGTTGCCCCTTGGAGCCCTCGTAGACCAGCCATGCAGATAAAGAGCCAACCCAGATGACACCAGAGCTCATTCCTGACCCACCAGCAAGTTGGCAAAGGTAGGACTTTGTCCCAGCACTGAATCTGCACTTGCTCTGGCAACCAAAGAGCAACGGCACTTCCCATGCAATGGCTGGAGCCATGAAATCTTCCTGTTGTTTCAGTCTTTCTTCTTATACTCAGAGCACTCTTAAATGCACACATGAACAAGACATAAAGAAAATGATCCTTTTAACACTCTTAGCAGAATGCACACTAGAACATTTCCTGCAGCAACTCCAGCAGCTTCAGAAAAATGAGATACTGTATTGATTGTCTCCCATACACTCTTGAAATAAATCCCTAATCCTAAGTGGAAAGCAGTAAGTAGGCACACAGGCAATGCTACAGGAAATGTATCTATAACTGGACAAAAAGTTAGAAGTTATTAATAACTTTACTTTGTTCACTGCTTAGAAAAGTTTATTTTCTGTATATTGTTTCCAGTATAAAATAGTTCTGCCTCAACAGAATTGACTAGATTTACTGCCTTGTTAATGTTTTTCCCCTGACATCATCATTGGGTATCCAATCCAGACCTTCTAAAGGTCATAAAATAACTGTATATATAGTTATATATGTTTAAATATACATATATACAGTATATGTTTTTTTAAGAAAAGCAAGCATAAACACACTCCTAACAGCACTAATCTCCCTGAAGATTATTCAACTCTTGTTAAAACCTTAGTAACATGACATGCAATTTAGTCCCCTAAAAGTGGATTTTAGTTCCCAAAACGTTCTTTCCTGCTTTTTTTTTTAATTTAGGCACTTTTTCAGGTCAATGGCAGCCAACTCAGTTTTCAAAAATAGGTAACATTTCCAGATTTCCTGCATTTTTGCCTGGAGAACTGTTATGTGCTTGGTGCTACTCAAATTTTGTGAATCAGCTGCAAGTTAAACAATTTCTGTTAATTATTGCATTGCAGCATTTTCCAAGCCTTCTGAATTTCGATGAAGCAGGAGGTACTCAAATCTTAGTGATGTGCTTTGAGGTAGCAGGCAGCAAAGCTGAGAAACACAACAAGAGCAGCCGCTGTTTCTTATCACAATCTTGACTGGCACAAACACACAGGAAGTCCTGCATTAGGTCTTGAATTGTACTTCGGAAACGAAGTTCATGATGGAAAAAAATGCTAAATCCTATCTATGCCCAAATCTGGGATTAAGAAAAATTGGGCCTTCTGAATGATGGCAGTCACCATCAGCGGGTCGATGCATAATTGGCAATAAAAACCCAGGTAGAATGCCCTTCTCTGAAAAACTCCACTGCCCCTCTCTTGCATTCTTTCTGGTCATTAAAAGGACAAAGTGTATGCAAAAGGTGTTTGCAGGCTGACACAGGCTGCTTCTTTTGCCCTTGTAGCAAAGCTCTACCAGTGCAAAGCTCCAGCCACAGCTGCCAGCACAGGTGGAAAGCACTTGAGAGCTGCAGAATCTGCAGGGGTGGATTGCACTTACCTGTCCTCCTGTGACAGTGTTGAGTGCCTTGTAAACAGTTCTGAAACGCCTAGAAACAGAACAGCAGCCTGAAACATAGGGTTTTCTTGTAGACACTTTAAATGTAGAGATTTGAGATAAAAGTTAGCTTCATTGAAATCAACTAGAAGAGAAAAGACACAGAACTCAGCTAGAAAGAAATTAATGATTAAGGGCAAAGTAGCCTTTGATTATATGATATTTACTCAGCTGTGCTTAGAATAGACAATTAATAATCTTAAGAAAAGAAGTTCAAAGGAGAGGCTAGACAGTTACAAATCTTGCCTGGATGCAACCTATTTAAAAGCAATAGAAGAGAGCATTGGGAGTTTTCCAGGGTCAAATGTAGTGTCAAAACTCAGCAAAGTAAGAAGGTCACACTGAGGAAGACCCATATTACTTCCTCAAAAGCAGCCCTCAGACCCATTTTCCAGACCACCGACCCAATTCCATTGCGCATGCTTAATGACTTTTTGCTAATTTCCATATGAAGCGGGGAATGGGAGGTGCTTATGCTATGAATATGTATCTGTATTTTAAATATGCATTTTTGTTATAGATAAATAAGTTCTGTGTTGCATCTGTCGGAGCTGTACATTTGGGAGCTATCCTGGCAGCCCTCTGGCACTGAAATAAACACACACTTTCTAACCTTAACAAGTTAGAGACTCTTTGTCCGTTTCAGGTGGATATCGATATTAGATCTATATCCGCATTTTAATAATTCACAGCCAAGAAAGGAGAAGCAGTTTAGTGCCTTGGAGTGAAAGCCAGCCCAGACAGGGCTAAAACACCTGGCTTCATCGAGTCTTCAGCCAGCAGCACAGCAACCCATGAGCCCTCTGCCAATGCAGGGTGTCCATGAGAAAGCCTAGGTCCAATAGGAAGCAAAAGGACTGTTGCTTCCTGTTGAATCTCAAATGGACACACTAGACTGCTGTGGGCGTTTTCTTTCCATCTTTTCTTCTTGTGTCTTTGCATGTGTGCTTTTTTTCCCAGGCAATGGAACATACAGTCCCGTCAGCCCTCTCACATCTCTCCTTTGAATCCATATGCCTAAATCAGACAAACACAGTGTAGTCATCCTGAGCAGGCTGAATAGGGGACAGCTGTTTGAGGAAAGGATTTCGACCCTGTTGTCTCCAGCATGCAAGGAAACCAGCCTCCAGGCATCCTGCGAGGTCACAGCTAGAGCCTGATGAGGTGTCTGATGATTGATTCTCACAGAAAGGGAAAATACTCAAAACAGAGGATCCTTAGACAGCTTTGTGTGTCAAGGGCCATTGATAGCTGCTTCTGTTGGCTGCACCAGGCCCAGGAAGAACCCTAGTGTTGAGGTAAGTTCTTTTGTTGCTGCTTCCTGACATAGAGTAAGCACCGTTGAGTTAAAAAAGAGAACAGCTCGGGCGATTACTTGCAATAAACCTGTAAACACTGCAGGATCCATGACAGGTCTGCTGTCCTCTCAAGTGCCTCAGCACTCTTTCTGTTCCTGGATTTTTGGGCTTTCCTGTCTTGCCTAGAAAACAGAGCTTGTTCTTTCATCCCTGATTCCAGTTCCTAAACCATGTGGCTATAATCCTAAACAGTAAATATTGTTTTCAGCAAAGTATTGCTAAGAAATATTACTGAGAACTGTTACCTGACAGCTATCAGGTGCTAAGTTGCTCTTTCAGGCAATCAAATTTTTTTCCCTTTCATTACCCAGGCCATATTATTTTGAGACATAGGAAAACAATTTCTCCTTGGAAACTAAGCCATACATGTAAGGGACAGGAGATCTTCCATGTCCTGCCCCTTGCTGCAGGCAAGATGTTGCCAGGATAACGGAGTTGTCTTTGACAATGTCTTCTGGCCACTGTTTTAAATTCTGACCAGTACTGAACACGGGACAGTCTAAACCCAGTCTGACAATTCTTGGAGCTTGCCCCGACTTCATGCTTGATATTACACCAGCAAAATACCTGGCCTATGATTTTGTAGAACTAACTGTTGTTGCACTCCCGCTTTGCCAATATGCTTCCAATCCAGAGTATTTCTCCAGTCGATCTCCCATGCTCACAATGCTCCCTAAAAGAAACCAAATTCAAGATGCTCACTTCCAAACAGGAATACCACTATTCAGCAGATTTGAAGTGCAGCCTCACTTTCTGGTGCTTGGGGGCTCTTTGTGCTCACTTGATGTCTTAGGTTACATGGAAGGTGCAACCAAAAGTATGTACTCTATTACCATCTCCATAAGCTGTTAAAGCAGGTGGGGCAGTGTTCTTTGTGTTCACCATGACTCAGCCCTGCTAACACCATCGAGGCTATCTCTCCTAATGGGCCATCAAGGTCTGCAGAAGAGACCCAGCCCTGATAACACCATCAAGGCTATCTCTGCCAATGGGCCATCAAGGGCTCCCGGAGTGACTCATAGGATTACATCAGCCTATTGTGAGATGCTCTGCCCAGAGGGGAGGAACTGAACATTCCTACCTGCATATAAACTGAGACCCTGGAACACTGGGGTATCTTTCTACTGGATTCCCAGAGGAGAAGAGCTCAGGAGCCACCACTGGACCTCCAGAGACCGACGAGATCTTTCCACAAGATCACCACTTCAACAAGACCACGTCCATCACTCCAACGGGACCGCAGATACCATTTTAACTGCACTGCCAGCACCACCCTAACAGGGTGCACATTGTATTCTGACTTTATCTATCTAAACCATTGTTTCTGTATTATTTGCCTTGCTCTAAATATGAGTGTAGAATTGTTATTCCTTCTCCCATATCTTTTTCTGAAAGCCCCTGATTCCAAAGTTATAACAGTTGGGAGGGAAGCGGATCACATTATCCATTCTAAGAGAGGCTCCCACCTTCCTTAGTAGACACCTGTCTTTCAAACCAAGACACTTGGGTAACACCACCACCACCAGCAAGACAGGCAGCTCTGCAGCACAGATGCGTGCACAAAGTCTAATGTTCTACCATCCCTTGAAGGGTTATCTTGACAGGAAACTAAGCACATGTAGGTACAGGCAGTGCAGACAGAGATCAGAAGAGAACAGGCACCATGACACCCTGAGCGCTCTGTCACTGCCTTAAAGCACAACAGTTTCTGTGGGGAGGTGCAAATGCCTCTGTGACACTAAACTGAGGAAGAGCATTTGGTACAGCTACCACTGAGATACACACACAATTCACTGCTCATTCAGACAAGAAATACACACGACATACTCAGTTGCCTTAGGCTCTTCTCCTCAGTCATCTCTGGCTGCCAGTCTGTGCTGCCTGTGCCTGGGTACTCAGGTTGGGGAGTGGAGGCTTCTTCAGGCCATGCTGCTGCAGTGGCAGGTTCAATTACACAGCCTGTGTGATCTGGGACAACAAATAAGTCGGTGTCAGAAAGGTGGCTGGCAGAGATTGCCCTGAACTCTTCCACCTCCAGTCAAACAGAACAGAGGAGTCAGCGACCACAGCTTGTCAGTCTCAGCCATATCATAGACTGTGAGGAAAGGGAAAGAACAGCTCTAACTTCCACCCCATCACAAGGAGCAGATTCACAATATGGATATGGACAACTTGTTTCAAATTCTATGTGGGTCACCATATGTGGTGATGCAGCCTTCCCCCCTCCTTTTCAGGCTGCACTGTGAGTGAAAAATGCTTATTAGGCCTCAGGCCTGATGAAGAGCACCTGGGCTCAGCTCCTCTTGAGCTTGGCAGAAACAGTATGTTCCCAGGAACTTCTTCTGTCTAACGAGCTCCTGGGGGTTTCTATGAACAGCGCTGGAATCTATTTTTCTTGCCTGAATGGCATGACACCCTCCTTCTCCCACTTTCAAAGACGTGTGGCCAGGATGAAACACTGTTATGACTAAAACCCACTCTCCTGCGGCCTAAAAACAGCAGTCCAAAGTGAGACCCTTTGAGCTCTGCTGGAGCCCTGCAGGCTGTGACCAGCAACCTCCCTCTGATAGGGGCCTCTCAGAGCCAGTGAACTCTCAAGTTTTGCCTCAACACTTGGAGGATTGCTGAATGATGATGAATCCTGGGCTGATGCCCCTACTCCTCAACCCCTTGCCCGTTGAGGAGATGCAAAGGCATCCAAAGTAGTTCACTACCTTTGAGGGAAATTTTTCCCAGGCACCTTGTGCTGGCTCTTCATGTCTGTGTGCATACACGTGTGCGTATGCTATGGCAAATATGGGAGAAATGCTGCTCTCTGTGATGTTTAAGTATCTTAGATACCGAAGTAAATTCGGCCTGGAAGTCAGTTTAATATATGATATAAGCCAAGTTAAATGCTGTTGTTACACCTTTGCTGAATTGTTAAGTTATAAGTGAAGATTAAGTACTTCTAAGTTTGAATGCTGTTAAGCTCTTAGGGCATATTCCATTTAGCCTTGCGCTTTTTATCCTTTTGTCTCACACACACACATATACATTCACACAGAGTTAGTTTGCAGTTCATTTCTGTTTTGATTGACGGGATTTTTTTTGTTGGGTTTTTTCCTTTGGTCTGCCTTAACTGCCTAGTAAATAGTAGAGCGAACCTTGCGGATGAAATTCGTCATGCTGAAAGAAAATGAAATGAAATCTGGTGTTTACTGATACTCTTGCCAGTGAATTTTTAAGCAA